>OZ020604.1:205279387-205447259 GCA_963971545.1 Philophylla caesio
TTCTAAAACGTTTAGACGATGTCCTTTATGTTGTACGTGGAGAACTTTGGCTGCTTTCCCTATTTTGCATGGTGTACACTTGTTTTCTGCCATATGGTTTGCGAAGTTTGACTCCGGCGTAGTGGATGGTTTTAGCCTTTTCTTGTTGTAGTCTCTAATATGTTCACGATATCTTGTTTTTATCTTGCGCCCTGTCGGTCCTATATAGCTATATTGACATTCGCAGGTCAACTTGTATACGCCCTGCTTGTCCAATGGGTCTTCTTCGTTGGTGCTATTTTGTAGTATTTTGCCCATATTATTCCTTGTTTTAAAGGCTGTTTTTATATTGTATTTTCGGAACACTTTAGCCAATTTGTAGGAAGTTGTTCCTGTATAGTTTAAGACTGCCCAATTTTTATCGTTATCTTCCTTCTTATTCGACTTCTTTGTTTTAGTGCCTTTCATGATTTTGTTTACCAGCTCTTTTTTGTATCCGTTGTTTTCAGCGATAGCATATATTGTTTTAAGTTCTTTGTTGTACGCATCTTTTTCTAGTGGAGTTCATTGAAGTCTCGTTATTAGATGCCTAAATGCGGCATTTTTGTGTTGCTGCGGGTGGTTCGAGGTGTTATGTATTATTGTGTCTGTGGCTGTGGGCTTCCTATATATTTCGAATTCAAACTTGTTTGTGTCCTTATTTATTTTAATTGTTGTGTCCAAATAGTTAATTTTTCCTTCCTGTTCTGTACCCATCGTGAACTTTATGTTTGTGTGTTGGTCGTTAAGATAATTAAGTATTTGTTCCTCCTTGTCTTCCGTTACAAGGCAAATGATATCATCGACATATCTCGCGTAGAACCTTACTCCTAGGTTGCTTGCCAATTTCTCCATGTATTTCTCCTCCAAATTGCATGAATACTTCCATTAGGATTGCGGATGTGGGATTTACCCATTCCCAGTCCTTTAGTTTGCCGATATATCTTATTATTGAACTTGAAATAGTTTTGGTCGAGCGTTACTTTCAAAGTATTGACTATTTCTGTTGCTATGTTCTTGTCCAATTTATCTCTCAATGTTTTAGTTAGGACGGTAAGTGTTTCTGTCAATGGTATTGATGGATAGAGATCTTTGATATTAAATGATACTAATTTCGCGTGGTTTGGTACGTCCAGCGATATCATCTTTTCAATTAACTCCGTTGTGTTTTTGATTATATGCTTGTTTGGTAGTTCTAAATGATCCACCAGTAGTGATTTCAGATGTTTAGATAGTTTATATCCTGGGGCCGATTTGTGGTTGACTATTGGTCTCATTGGTGTATCTGGTTTGTGTATTTTTTGGTAGCGAGATCATTGACGGGGCTGATGGATTCATTAATGTCATTGCATATTTCTGTTTCTGGTTAATAATCGTCTTTGCTTGTTTAATTGCATCTTTTATTGCCACTTGGTACTCCTCAGTTGGGTCTTTTCTCATTAGCCGACAATTTGTTTCTTTAATTAGGTTCTCGGTCTTTTCTACGTATTCTTGTTCGTGCATTAGTACCGTTGTGTTGCCCTTGTCTGCCTTTGTTGTGATAATTTTGTTTATTTTGAGCTTTTGTTTAAGTCCTTTTATGGTTTTATTTTCGCCTACCCCTTTCTCTCGCTCTGTGGATTTTATGTCTTTCTCAATTATGTGTTTACATAGATGTCTAGCACGATCTTGATCTGCGCTTGGTAGTAAAGATATCGCCATTTCTGTGTCCACAATTGTTTGTTCTACTTCCTTCCTTTTATCATAATTTGGAATGTTGTGTTTGAGACCCTTCTTCATATTTCCGCCTCTTCTTTGTTAATGTGAACCTTAGTTAAATTGACGAATCTTGGATGGAAGGCTATTTCATTTTGTTGTTTGTTTTTTGTACCGTTTACTTTCCTATTGAGGATACAGAACAGGAAGGAAAAATTAACTATTTGGACACCACAATTAAAATAAATAAAGACACAAACAAGTTTGAATTCGAAATATATAGGAAGCCCACAGCCACAGACACAATAATACATAACACCTCGAACCACCCGCAGCAGCACAAAAATGCCGCATTTAGGCATCTAATAACGAGACTTCAACGAACTCCACTAGAAAAAGATGCGTACAACAAAGAACTTAAAACAACGGATACAAAAAAGAGCTGGTAAACAAAATCATGAAAGGCACTAAAACAAAGAAGTCGAATAAGAAGGAAGATAACGATAAAAATTGGGCAGTCTTAAACTATACAGGAACAACTTCATACAAATTGGCTAAAGTGTTCCGAAAATACAATATAAAAACAGCCTTTAAAACAAGGAATAATATGGGCAAAATACTACAAAATAGCACCAACGAAGAAGACCCATTAGATAAGCAGAGTGTATACAAGTTGACCTGCGAATGTCAATATAGCTATATAGGACAGACAGGGCGCAAGATAAAAACAAGATATCGTGAACATATTAGAGACTACAACAAGAAAAGGCTAAAACCATCCACTACGCCGGAGTCAAACTTCGCAAACCATATGGCAGAAAACAAATGTACACCATGCAAAATAGGGAAAGCAGCCAAAGTTCTCCACGTACAACATAAAGGACATCGTCTAAACGTTTTAGAAAACATGGAAATATACAAACAAAAAACCTTCGTGCGAAAAATAATAAACGAACAGATAAACACAGCCTCGGATGTATCATTCGAGCCTCTTAGACTACTATACCCAAAACAGGTCAGAAGTCCCGTAACTAACACACAAAAGGGTATGCAAATGCAAACCACTGAACCCAAGCGAAAGAAAATAACGGATTTTTACCTACCTTCGAATCCAGACAGGTATAACAGCAACTTAAGGCTACAATACAAACACAAAAAAGGGTCCGCTAAGGAGTACCTAACCAAAAGCAACAGACAAGGCCAATACTATAAAGACTAACGTACGTACAGAAAATAACCAGAACGAAAAATTACACTGAAGATGGCACAACGCCGAAACCGGTTTGTCTCCAAACCAAACTTGACAAGGGATGACGGAAATTCGTTCCAAAATACAGCAAATAATTATACCTTATAAGAAGGATACTGCTAAATTATATTAAGCAATAAAAAATAAGACATGAGCACCATAATTTTTTATATGGAAGAAGAACATGGCTTACTCGCAAAAAAAAAATTTCAAAAACAATTATAACTTTAAACCGTTTGAAATTATTTCTTCATAAGACTAAAGTTGATTGGGCGATGAAAATAAATAAAAATTGTTTGAAAATGTTAATTTGCCAATAGGAAAAAAATTGTTTAGTTTATCTTTACATTTTTTCAAAGAAAATCAAAAAATTTCAAATATTGAAACATGATATATGGACTTATAAAATTTATAAAATATAGGTACTGATCCAATTTAAAAAACAAAATTGTTAAGGAAAAAATATAAAATATTTTCTTGTCTGCCACAGCAGTTTTTACGAGGCTTTCCACTGAATTTAATGCCACAGCTTATTTCTCAAATATTTAAATATCAATAATAAAATCATTCAATCATATAATATTTGCACGAGTCAATTTAAATAAGTTTTAATACATGGCAGGCGAAGGGCGTTAGTGCAGGTACAAATTAGCAAATTAATGTAGAAAAGTTTTCGCAATTACAAAGTTACAAATTTTCGCTTACTTGTCACTTAAAGCATTTATTGTCGCACTTTCTCTAATTTCTTATGCCGTGCCATGCTAAAAGAAAATGAATTTCCAACGAAGAGTGGCTGTCGGCAAATGTATAAATTTTAGTCGACGCACGACATTTTTATAAGAAACAAATGCGAAAGTAAAGCTTAGAAACGCTAACGGTCGCTGGGAGAAGGCTAGGATACAAAAATAGAAAAATTGAGGACAAAGTTGAAATGGAAATAGATAAATTAAGAGAAAAATTCAAATTAACGAAGGTAAAATGAAAACGATCAGAAAACATTTGCGCTGGACAAAGGACAATAATTCCTTTGACCCTTACTACATTTAAATAATCTTTTATATATAACCAACAAATTCCTTCATTGACACTGGCTTTCTTTGGTGTTAAGGCTAAGAGAACTCTAAAAGAAAACTTTAAAAATGAGCTGCCATTCTCCCGTTTTGTCGTAGAACGCAGTACTGAAAATAAGTTTTTCCTTCCGCTAATCTGCTATCATCCTATGCTCATCAATTTCGCACAGTTTGCTCTTTGCACATAGTATCCTTTCGCCGCTTTTGCAACAAAGTTTAACGTCTGTCTTGTAAATGTTATTTATTCATCGCATCGACACAAAGACTCCTCTAATACACGCATTTTTTTAGCTGCCAGCGAATAAGGTGAGGGCATTTAATGCTTTCAAAGCATTCTTCTTTTGGATGAAAAGGAACGCCAGGCTCAGCAAAACAAAACAAAAACAATTCACAAAAATCTATGGTATGTTAAGCCAAATCGACTTTGCAGGTAAGGTAAAATACCAAATTAACGACGCCTACCCTATTAGCGACGATTTGAATTTTATTTGTTGATAAAAATATAAATATGCTATTGAGTATTACAATATTTTACTTTTACAAATTGTACAATGAATATATTTCATGAAAATGTGTGGTTTTCCCCATATTCTGATTTTATTCAAGTGTTTTTTTTTTTAATTTGAAGTCAATCACTCCACTTGGTGGCGCCGCCGACGCGTGAAGTTGCGCCTTTCTTATAAGAAGTCGCGCAGGTTATCTCTCGTTGTCAAAAGGGTTTTGAACTTGAACAAACAATTTATATAAAAGGTAAGTTGACAAATGTGGTATGAAAAATATTAGTGAACAAATGTGCGTGAAAACCATTAAAAACTTACTGAAAACACGCAAAATTGGAGCATCGTTAATAGACACCGAATTTAACGAGTCGCACTATTAACGACAATATTTAGTAAAAATCACTTTTAACTAAAATGATTCAATGAATATAACGAAAGGAGCTCAATTGCGAGTGTACATGTACTCTGCTTTGTTTTTATTATAATTTCAAGCATTCAAAACAATATAAACTCTTTAATTATCGAGTTTATGTCACAATAGCACTAAACATATTTTCGTTACTATCGCATTTTAAAACTTTTAATTAATATTAAACGTAATAATGCTGCAATTTTTCTTACTGAGTCATTAAACAACTAACAATAGCTATGTTGCATATAGCAGAATTGATTTCTCATACTTTGTCGTACTCACATACTCAAAATCTAAATCCCAAAACCAAATTTCAATTTTATTCACTTATTGATGATTTAAATATATTTTAAAATATTCTGTGTTATATTAATTAACATTATTTTTACTCGCTTTTACGCTTGTTGATTTCATGACTTTTGCACTTCGAGTTGTCACTTATTTGACCGTTTTCCTGATTCGTCGTTAGTAGGTTCTAAGTAGCGTCGTTAATAGGGTAAGACAATCAACCTTATCGTGAGTTTCGCCCGAAAAAAAATTCATCCGAAATTTTTTTTATTCGCCCGGATTGAATCAGCTTATTGTGAGTTTAACCCGGAATAAATTTCACTTGGAAATCACAACTCTGAAAAATGTATACTTGAATTGTAAAATTATAAAATAATTCAAATTCAATAGTAATTTGATACATTTAATCAATTTTCCAGATCTTTAAAATATTACAGCCAATAAAGAATCGTTCAAGTATTTATTAGATCTGTGATAACCTCTTCAATATCACCAGCGCGACTACAATTAGCTATTCCGCCAGTTGGGAAGCGTGCCTGCGATTTTTCGCTGAAGGTGAATACTAAAAAGGTGTAGGTAACAGTTTTGAAATTGGGCTGGCGCAATTGTCTTTTAGTCAGATTATGTAAGAAATATCAAAATTACGAGTCCATATTATTCCCGAAGTGGGAAAAGCGGCCTACGCTGGAAGACATACCGCTTTTGGCCGGTCAAAGTCTACTTTACATAAAAAATTTTATTTCTGCTTACATTTCAATATAAATTGTTTACCCCTTTCCATTTGGACTAATTTTTCAGTGCAGGTCCCAAACTATGCAGCTTCATCTTTAGCTGTTTTCATAATTCAGCTACATTTTCCTAGTTTTCTTTGACAAATCCCCTTGCAATACCCGGCTTATCGATGCATTCTACCTAATATTATCCCTCTTTGAACTTTGTTTACCGTTTTGTTCCTGGAAGATTTTATGTATAAAAATTTAAATAAATTTCCTGACATTTTAAATCTGTGTAAATAGTGAACAAATTTAATTAATCCACCAATTATTTCCGCCCAAAATTAGTGTTGCCAATAAGGGGAAACAATGATCGAAAGCGGAAAATTTCAGCTCGAAATGTATAAGAAGCGAACAGTGAAAAGTGAAATAAATCGGACGAAAACAAAGCTCATAACAAGGGTGATTATTTCATTCGTCGTTAATAGCTTATCTGCAGAGGGTTCAAAAAAGCGTCATATTATCAATTATTACAAGTAAAAAATTCCATAACTACCGTGGTTACTTGCAAAAATGATAGAACTTCATATCTCAACAAAGATTCCTCAGTAAATTATTTATCTTATCCCTCAAAATACGTACATATACTCTGAAGCGCGATCGTATAATCGTCGTTAATTGGGTATTTTTTCCTTAATTGTACAGACGCGACAAAGGCTATAGACTTGCATTCTTTGAATTTTTATTTATTCAAATTTGAATTTAACATTTTTTATTATTATTAGGGCCGGCTAATCATTTCAGTTATCGACCTATCCATTGAAATTTAACAATCCCTTTTAATATTTCAATATAAACTATATCTGTATGAATTGTATTTGTTTTGAAATGTACATATATAGACTCCTTCAACGCTCAAATTTTTTACATTGCATTTTACATGTGTTTTTGTTTGAAAGATTAATGGCGTTGTTATTTCTAAAATTTCTACAAATATACATAATCACTAATGCGATAATATCTTTATATTAAAGATTAAATAATTTTTAATTGTCAATATGTCGAATTCAATTTGAAATTGACTTTAACAATGTCCATACATTACAAAAAGTACAACAACTTGTTCAAATTCATAGGCCGGTATCTAACCAAAGAAAAAAATTATTTTCGTCTAAATTTTTGGATTTGCCATCAGTTTCTACTGCCCAGAAGCATATTCACCCAAATACAAAATTATTGACCACGAATAAATTATTCAATACATACCCATACATGTACAATTACATACATACATATGTACATATGTACAATTCAGATTGCGCTCGACAGCGCTCTGCATTGTTTACTCTGTAGTACGTGATCTTGTTCCGCTTTTGATGCTTACCGCTTTTGCTCTTCTTTTTAAGACATTTTTTTTTTACGTATATCATTTTAATGCGCTGTCATGTTGTGCTTTGAAGTGCTGCATTAATGCATGTAGCTGCCACAGTCGACACAACTGGAAAACTAAACGTCAATGCATTGCCACTCACAAACACGGAGTCATGAAATATACAAATACACATATTCACACAATGAACGAGTATATCGTACTTACAATCATATGTGGATATGTTGAATAACTTTGTCAGGTCAAACTGTTTTTGGTTAAAAAAAATAAAAATTCGTTCATATCCTTTTCTCACTGTCAGTAGCATTTAACCATGTAGCCAAAATAAATCCAAAAAAAATTGGCAACAAATACAAAAAATAAACATCGAAAAAAAACTTTCGCATATGCGGCGATAGGCCTGTGCTTGTGTTGCACGTAAACGAGTTGAATAAATGTCACATGCGAGTATGCATTTACATCCATGCGACACAGCGCGCTTATTTACGTTTGTATTTGCAGAGATGCAGAAATTTTGAATTCTGCTCCTTTTATGCATCTCCGCCGCCTGTTGTTGCTGCTGTTGTTCGAGTAGATATTTGCCAAGGTAAACAAGTTCAGTGTTTGTTTCAATTTGTGCATTTTACTATTCCTTTTTTTTTTTTAAAGCGAACCATTGTCTGAATGTCTGCTTTTATACAATTGAGGGCAACAATGTGGAGTTTTCATTTTTTTTTTTTTTTCATTTCAAGAGTATTACTTTAGCTCTATGTTATTTGCAATTGGTTGACTAAAGCTTTTGTTTATTGAAAACCAAACGTAAGCAAAAGGCCCAACAGCTTCAAATTACAATATCACTCAATCTAAATGATTCCAAATTGCTTGAAATAAAATTTATAAAAATAAAAGAAGATAGTGGGAGATTTGTAGGGACAAGTAATTTCAATGAAATGAGCACAAAGAAGAAAATGAAAGGAAAGTAAAAAAAAGTTAAAGATATGTATTGTTTTGGTTTTTTTTTTTTTTTGCACTAATACAGGTTGAGTATCATCAAATCTTTATAAATTTTATGTAGCCACAAGTGACATAAGTATACAAATGCTATTGCAAGTTTATAACGCCAATCTAATAGTTTTATGGAGCTATATCTCCAAGCAAGAGAATAAAAAGAATTGCAAAAAGTCGTACGATTTGCAAGTAGATGCGAATTGATCGGATAATTTTAGAACTTACTATTTATTTAAATTTTTACAACAGTATTATTAAAAAAAAATTCAAATTAAATAATAATTGTTTCAAAATCTTAGGAAACTTTTTTTTCTCGATAATGAAAAAATGACTGATACACTTTGTGTTAGAATGGCTTTGATCTTCTCTAACTCTTTCTTATTCACGCAATAGTACGGAATTACTAAAAAATTTCAAAATTAATTGTGTACAAGATTTGTCTAAATATCTGTGTTTCAGTGCCAGCCAACATACAAATTCTCTTGTGAAATTTTCGAAATGTATGAACTTATCTTTGTTATATACATACATACATATATTGAAATGAAGTGCAGGGCGTATGCGCAATATTTCACAGCTGCTGTAGTTTGCTTAACAAGTGAATTCGATTGAACAAATTTTTGTTTTTCAACACAAAACTTGCAAATTCAGTATAAACATTTTGCATAAATGAATGAAGTAAAATTTTTCGTCGAAAAGTTCGCTTAGTTGCTGACTTTAAAATTTTTTTTTAAAAACCAAAAATACCAAATCCTTAGCAATTTGTTTACGAGACTTCATTCTAAATTTCAAAACAATCGGTTAAAATTTATACTAGAAAACACAAAATATCTGACGATAGATCAGACGAAATTTCACCACAAACGAAAACACAAATTCTCTGTGGTATTCTCTTCGGTTTACTGTGTAAGTAAATAAATAAATCTACTCGATGAGTTCCACAAATTTCATATGAAACCAAGAAATAGGGCGCATATTTTTCGTATACAGATTGGAAAATAAGCAGACTAGCAACTTAATAAAGTCAGTACGGATGTAACATCTTGCAATTTTTTTTCTTCAAAGATGAAACGAGGAAATGTAAAGGTAAGGTATTTAACAGCAAAGCAGAGATATTTTATGCTTTTCATGCTGAACTTGATAAGCTTTAAGAAGTGGATCTATAAATTTAAAAAATTCATAAAGAAATGCAGATGGCGAAAGCGTGAGAATCGCTCATTGAAAATTTCATTAGTTGTAAATTTTTGTCTAAGCAAAAGCATATGTTAAAATATTACTTTGTTTTCAAATTGAAAAATTTGATACTCGTATCAGAATATTTGAAAAAAAGAAGTTAGAATCACAATCTCCTGGATGCTCCATCACGACAACTTGGAAATATAGAGCAACGAAAGTGTGTGATTAAAAACATCAATTAATTTAAAAAAAATTAATAATTAGTATATGATATGTTTGAAACTTGGTAAAAACGAAAAATAAAGTAAATAGTAAGCAAATAGAACAGCGTTTAATAAATTTGAAAGGATTAAACAAAAAGAAAACCGAGAAAGAGTTTCAATTTCACAGTTACTAAAAACAAGTTTATTTTCAAATTAATGAACTTTATACTTATAAGCTTGCGTAATTTACTTTTTTGGAAGGTATTTTTGTGTAAAGCGATACCCACAACCAACCACGCAGCAATCCGTTTAGCAAGGTAGTGTTTCCGTTTTTGGCACACTATATATGTATATATGTATATCCACTTCAATCGCACAAAACGACCGTAACGAACGAGGCCAATTGACAAATGCGATTGATTGCTATGAAATTGACAAACTATTGGTTGCTCATACGCCTCAGTGACACCACAAGCGACAACCAATTTGAGCTGTGTAACGAATTGGAAAATGAAATTGAATTGAAAATTGCTAGATATTTGTATGCAAATGAGGAGCTGAAAAAAAGAAGTGAATCGAAATAAATTTGAGTTGGGTTTTTTCGTATTGAAATAAAGATGGAATAAATGTAATGCTTTTATTTTTCAAACAATGCCAAACATCTTTTTTGAATGCTATGGTTATCATAAATAAAAATTAAAAAGGTGCAAGTTAAGCAAAGCGATCTTCATATTGATATAAATATAAGAAATATAAGATATATAAATAATATAAATCCTTTAATAGTTTCTGAATCAACTTTATTTGTTCTATCAGAATTTTTTCAATTTTCTTCTTCAAGTCTTATAGAACATTGCTTTATAAACAATTTTCTCATTTGAAATTTGGTTAAACATCGCTGGAATATGTATACATATTTTACAATTAATTTAATAGATATTTAATTTTTTAATTTTTATTTTTTAGTTTTCTTGAAAATAAAAAAAATATGTACCCATCCTTTTGTTAAAAAAATTTTTCTTTACTAAATTTGTATTTCATGGATTCATGAACTGTTATAAAAAATTATTCAAAATCATTGACAACTCTTATCGTAAACTCTACATTAGCAACTTTCCAAACTACAATCGTACGAGTGCGGCTCAATAAGTCCGTGACTTTCTGAATTTCTTGCTTTTTTACTGAAAATTTTAACAAGCTGCGGCATTAAGTTTGTGTTTGCAAGCCATTTATAGCAGATTACCGCGTAATTTGAGGAGAAAATGGAATAAAATGAATTTCGTGTGCTCTTTAAACATTATTTTTTGCGGAAAAAGACCATCACTAAAACCAAAGCTTAGCTTGATGAATACTATTGGGGGATATTCACCATCAATTTCAATGGTAAGAAAGTGGTTTAATGAATTTCGTTGTGACCTCACAAGAACGGAAGATGCCGATCGTTCTGGACGCCCAATTGAGGTCTCAATACCCAAAACAATTGATAAAATTCACGATATGGTGTTGGTCGATCGAAAACTGAAAGTGCGAGAGATTGTAGAAGCCTTAGGCATCTCACATGTCTCAGTGGTCTCAACTTTATATGATCACTTGGGTATGAGATATGATATACGAATTACTCCCTCATCCGCCCTCTTCTCCGGATTTAGCCCCCAGAGACTATTTCTTATTTCCAAATCTGAAGAAATGACTCGGCGGAAAAAGATTTAACTCCAACGATGAAATCATCTCACAAACAAATGCGTTACTTTGATGACCTCGACAAATCTTATTTTTTCGAATGGTTAAAAAAATTGTAGAAACGTTGGAAACAGTGTATAGAACTCAAAGGAGACTATGTTGAAATGTAAAATATTTGTTTATACAAAAACTTGTGTTTCATACAAAAAGTGACGGACTTATTGAGCCGCCGTCGTAGCCAAGATATCCGCCATCACTTATACGATTATAGTTACATCACAAACAGACAAAGTCATTTACAAACGACAACACCAAAGCAATAAGTGCACATAATAGCCTTGTGTGATACATGTTTGCGCAACACGCTCACTTAATGCTGTCATTATCAACGGTTAGACACCGTAAGGCAAGTCGATTTGGTTGCTGTTGCGTATCTACTTGTACTAGCATACATATCGATAAGTAGATTTGAGTTATTTGCAACGCCATCACATTAATTCTGTGAGAGTTTGCGCGTCACTTGCTCACTGCTCTCAGTCAGTCGTCAATCTAATCACCCCGTCACCCATTTATGCAGTGATCTGAATCGATTTCTGCTTATTCTAGCTTGTATGTGTCTTAGATGATGCTAGCTACAGTGGTGGCGAATGATTCAAGTCACCTCGAAAAAAGGCGGTGTTTACAAAAACTCGTTTTAGAATATCATAATTTTTTATGAAAATTTAAAAGAAAACAATTGCAGCGGTAAGATAACTATTGAAATTGAAGAAGTATTTTATCGGAGCATTAATTTTTTTGTTAAAAAATCCTTTTACATTTTTATAGATCTACTAAATTAAACAAAAAATATATAACGTGCCTTATTAATACGAATTTTTTTATTATAAACTAGCATTTAGCCGCGGCCTTGTCCACGTACTTATCTTTAATCGTATGAATTACAACTGTTTGGTTCTCCCACGATATAAAAAGTAGTTTACGAGTATTAATGATATGCGTTATATTTGGTGACCAAATTGTTTATGGAAGCATTGTGTTTGTAATTTTTTGTAAGGTTACCCCCAAAAAACGGGTGTTTCTATTCCAGGAATTAAAAATATAAGTATGCCAATCGTGTTTTTCGCAAATGCTTCATTTAAAAAAAATTATTAAAACCGGTTCAGTATTTTTAGAGCCAAAGCGTGACAAACATTCCCCATATAATCAATTTTATAAAATAGTATAAATTTGTATTTGTTAATAGTCATCAATGTCTCTTTAATAACATTTTAAAACAATAAAATAATTAAAAGGTGTGCATTAATGTATCTGAGCTTGTAGATAGCAATTACTAAAAGAGGAATATTTTTAAGATGCTGTTTTATACAATTTGCCATATTTATGAACATTGAACAATGAATATTAGGGATATATTTTATCTTAGCAATAAATCTTTATTAATACACTATTGACAACTTGATGGGCCTATAAAACCTCTTTAAATTCTCTCAACTACTTACCTCTCTTGCTGTCGCTAATGTTATCGTATTCACACAATTGTTTATTTTTGCTTGAGAACAACTTAAATTTGCCTTTGCCAAAGTGTGCTTTGTTTCTTTACAGTAGAGAAATTTTAAATATTCGTATGCTGCCACCATCGCTTTCGACTCATACCAATTTCGGGGCACAACCGCATTGAAAGTCTGTAACGCTGCCTATACTGCTCAAAGAGTATTGATTGATGGCTAAAGTGCTCCTAGTCGTTAATTAAGTTACAACGATGGTGTTTGGCGCATTCCAGATTCCCTCACCTTCATATGGCGCCTACATTGCCTGCATCAATGTACTATTTCATTGGACAGTCTTGAGTGACATCGCAGCTTGTCTTGCAATAAGGCTGTCTGACAGCGAGGCAATCGGTGGTTTGGCGGTTGCAGCGCAATTATTTCTGTTGTAGGCGTTTTTCAGCCTCCATTTGAATGATAAGCTAGTAGTCAGCATAGGAGGTGACAGCGCTTTTGCGAATTTATGTATATTCGTTGTGAGTAGCAGTAAATTCAAGGAGTATCTCGTTTCAGCGCTTGTCAGTCCATGTGGCGGCAGCCACAAACAGTAAACCAGCTCTGGCTTCCCGTCGTGAAAAGCTCGCTGCACTTGCCATGAATTGTCTGTATGGGTATTTCCAATTTGTCATTTGTTGGCAAAGCTCGCGTTTGCCATGCAAATATGGTAAGTTTGCAGCTATCATTGAAACTGCCAAAAGCGAGATTGTTACGTATACGCCCTGTGTGTCAAATATTTCATTGTGTGCTTGGCATGTGTGTCTTATGCATCTACGAAGATGAATTGGCTAAGTTAGTATATTGAAAGATATCCATGTATGCTAGTTTGTATGAGACGTTTTACTATATAGCCTTTCAGCGATTTAATATATAAAAAGCTTCATATCTTATATTGATACGACACGGTGCGTCGCTTTCTCAAAATTATCTAAATTAATAATTTCCTTAGTTTCAGCTCTCTATTTGTGATAGTTTAAGAAAACATAATGAGGTAAAAATCCTACCTTAAAGAAAAAATATTATACTATTGAAACAAATAATATGGTTAAAGATATGATGACTTTGGAAAAAATAAATAAAAATGATTTTCATATCGGCAAAAATAACGAATAATGAAAGTTTAAGTTTTAATTTTGGAAAAAAGAGAAAAGTTTTGTTTTAATTTTTGTTAGAAAATAAAAATCATTTTACAGATTTTTTTGATCAAATTAGATGAAATAAAATTTTAACTAGTATTTTTCGAGTGAAAAATTTACGATAATTTATAAAAAAAATTTTATCACTTTTTCTATTAAAATAATTATATGAAATGTAAACGTCAAATTTAGTATTTTTCCATTTTACTGAACAAATATCCATTTTTATTAAAATATTAATTTTATTATTACTTTTCGATAATAATTAAATAATAAAAAATATTTTTTTTTATTTTTTTTAAGTTCCATTAACAAAAAGATGTGATTATGTTTTAAACGATAAAATATTGAGTGAATTGAAAAACAATTTTACCACGCGATTTTGGTTGAAAGCAATGCTGACTCGCTTTAGAGTTTACCACCATTAAATGCTCCCAACACTACTACTTCCCATATTAATATTCAAATAAATATATGGAAAAATCCATTTTGTCATAGTTTTGTAATTAAAAATTTGAAAATAAAAATAATTTAAAGTCTGATTCCTCCTTTTTCTGCTGTTTAAGAAAATGTATTAAGATAAAAGATAGTAGCTGTAATTGTTTTAGTTAAAATAGTTAATATTAAATTGTTCGCATTTATTGCTTGTTTACAGAGTCTTATTGGTGCCACATATAATTTTTCAATTATCTCAAATATGTATTCTTCTGTATTATAAATTAATTTCATAGAATAATGTTTTTTTCTATAAAGTAAAATTACAACCTAAAAAAATTTAAACTTAGGAGATTAGCATTGCCTATTTTAGCTCCATAAAAGGACTAAAGCCAACTTCAAATGTAGTATTTTTATTATTAAATCAAGTTATGTCCTTTCATGAGCAATTATATACTTAAGTGTAGCATCGGAATAATATTACAAAAAAAAAATTTGTTTACCACTCTAATTTGCAAGTATGCAAATATTCCTTTAACTGCAATGCACCTAAGCAGATGTGTAGTGAGAGATTTTTAATTAATTTGAAGTTCTTTTGGTAAACGATAGCCAATAACGTACAATCAATTTGCAAGAGGATCTCAATGTTTGCCCTTTTGAACTATCTCAAGTAAGCAATCGCAGAAAACCTCAATAATACTCAATTATATATCGAGAACAGCTGGAAAATTAACAACATTGATTGTATATGCTTCATCTTAAATGTCTTATCCATTCATGTGTGACCTACAGTATTTACCGAATCTCTTTGTTAATAATTCAGAGTAACAACTTACTCGGGTTGATTGCTTTTAATTAGGTATCATAACATACAATTATGTCAATGAAAGCATTTGTAGCCCCTTGTGGCGCTCTACTACATACTTACGATATTGATATCTTTGTGCATAGAAAAGAATGAGAAAAGTAGCACATGGCTTTTAGTATACTTGTATTTTCATCATAAAGAATTCAGCTTGATTGAAACTATCATGTTTTACTTCCCAACAAAGCATATTCAAATTTGTGTTATTTAAAATCTTGAAAGGTTTAAAAGGCATTGTTTTGAGTCACATTTTCTGACTAGCGATCGCGCCAGCACACCTAGGCCTTTTTTTCAGGCCCATTGTGGTACCACGCGGATTTGAAAAACAAATCCCAAATCCCAAACATTACTTTGTGCCAATTCTATTTTCCATTTGTATTACTCTCGTCGAACTTACTTATTTCAAGTATTAATATAAATCACTTTGTCAACTCATTCCAAATTTACGTAATAAAATACGGTGACTGCATTTCTAATTAACTTTACATATAGCCTTGATGCAGGTACGTATAAATTCAAATTGTTGCAGCTATGAACACTTGTACTCAAACCATGAGTCATCTATACAAATGTATTTTTTTTACTCCTTCCTGTAACTTTATAGAAGAATGAACTTTGACGCTCTAGTCAACTATAAATGGTTATATGCGAGTATGAATGTAGTGACTAAATGAAACTAACTAATCGATCGAAGCTTACAGCGAATTTTGATAAATAACAAGCAAGAAAAAAGTATTTAACTCATTTGTCCCTTAAATCATTCATCTCGTTAATTGTTAAAGAAGAGTCTTACATATTTTTTAAAAGCGACTTAAACTATCAAACCAGAAAAATTAAAAGTAATAATAATCACATTTTGACATATATAGTACATTACCTATCATAATTCTGTAGTAACTTAAATGACTTTAACCCATTAAGGACAGAACGCTTACAACTTACGTAATATAATGAAATTTGAAGCACATATTAGTTTTGAGCTCTTAAATGAAAATCAGGAAAAAAAAAATTAAAATATTCACAGGGGGCGTGTCACGAGCCTGTGACGTATACGTCACGTTGGTCTTCATATCCGTTTATATGTACATATGTACGCGAAAAGAATATTTTGTTGTTGGGTATTAACGATTTTTTATTTGCACTTTCTAATATAGGTTTTATAAACTGTTTTTATTTATTGAACAATAAAAGGAACATCACTTAAATTAAAAAGGCACATTCATATTTCAAAGTAAAGTAAAGAAAACTAAGGAAAAGTAAAAATAAATCTAGTTAACATTTATAAAATGATAGCGTTTGAAGCATTTAACACACAGGCCCACATTGCACTCTCCACACATTGTTCTGCACACTGTTGTGCAATTAGGACCTTGGCATCGTCGACGTTTATTACCAGGAATTACCTCCACTAAGTGATCTATGCCATCCTGTTCAGGATGAAAATGTGTTAGGCACCGCTTTTTCACTGCATCAGTAATTGGACGAATTTTCCATATTTTGTCCTTCCGATTTTCCAAGTTATTGTCTTTGAAATGCATATAACGAAATATGATCTCGAATCTATTTCGTCGCATGCTTTCGCTAGCCAAGGAGCACAGCATATCTGAATCTTCGCACCAGTAGTCTCTTTTTTTTGGTCGAGTTGTGTACCCGGTGACAATCATAATACCAATAAACACCTTCATCTCATTTATGGTAATGTTGGGATTTTGGCCTTCCACTTGAACCGAGTAAGAATTGGATTCATCACATAACATCTGTAGGACCTCATCATCAATAAACTTCTCAAATTGCTGATGTGCGAAAGTCCGGAGCAATCTGTATAATTTGGCTCAGGGAAAAAAGGTTTTGAATTACCACCGATGCCATCAACCCAAATTAACTGTGGCCCTTTTTGTTTTTTCGCTCGAGAACCGTTTTGTTTAGAAGTATTTTGACTTCTGTTGCTATTACGTACCGAAATCTTTTCAGGCGTTTTGTTAGACGTACGCTTACTTGATTTTTTTTTTTTGAGTTTTATGTGATCGTTGATTGGACGACGATGGAGAATCCGTCAGTAAATTTGTTCCCATGTTTTCAAAAGAAATTGAAGAACATCTTCAATTAAATTGGCAATATCGCCATCCGCGTTATTCAGTACATCATCTACAGGTATGTCTTCGTCGTTGGCGCTACACACCAATTCACATGGCGCTTGCAATTGCTTCTTGCTTAAATTTTCGATGGTGCCGCAGCAGTCTTCTTCACCTGAATCTTCATCTGAAACCTGACCTTCATCGGGTGGCACTAGGTACACTTTATCAATATCTTCATCATCACTTTGTAAGCTTTCTAGATAATCTTGCATTTCATCCGTATTTTTGAAGTACCTAACAACATAAACGTAGCAATTAATTTAACAACGTTTTTGGACCAACGTAACGTGTACGTCACAGCAATAAAAAAATAATCAAACTGTATTTGGACCAACGTAACGTGTACGTCACAGCAATAATAAAACTAAACAAACTCGAGTAAAATACAATAATGTTTCACTTTTTCTTTTGCACTATATATCTACACATATTTCTAAATAATACTACAAAAAATTATTTTTTTTCGTTGCTCGTAAATTAATAATATATTTATACTTACTTTTTGGTCTTTGTCCTTCTCGACATTTTTCTTGTTTTCACTTTACACACAAAACTAAACTAACGCCGCTGCGTCTGTTCACAAGTAAAGCTCAACTGCAATTGATGCAATCACGATCGTAACGCTTCGTATGAGATTATTATGTATTTCAAATTAAATTTGCAGTAGCCAATTTTCTTTTAACTGCCAATATAGATGATCTTTGTTGTCGTGACGTATACGTCACATTGGCCCTTAATGGGTTAACCAAATCATAAAAAATGTAAGATCTAAGCTAAGTCCCAAACCATTTGCATTGTCGGGATTAAACTGAGAAATTATTTTCTCTTTATAATTAGTTTTTTAGTCATTCAAAGTCCTGTATACATTCCACTTTTGCATCGGCGTTCGTGTTGACGACTAAAAGCATGATTTTTTTCAGTTTATCAGATATGGTACATATTTTTAATTATTCTTTATTTTTTTCCTTTTCTTACTTGCCAAGCTTGCAGAGCGGCAATATTCAAACGAAATACTGTGTATCTACTCCAAATTGCATAAAGGGTAAAACGATAAACTTCTGATGTTTGCTTTGAAAAGCAAAATTTTTACAACGTTAAAATTGGTTTATGTTTTGAATATTCAGTAAAAATATTAATAAAGAAGAAAATTGTACGTATAAATTTCAATACATTTATAATAAACACATAAACATTTAATTAAGCAGAATGAAGAATGTTTGTAAGTATGAGTATGTGCGCTAATTCAATAAATAACTTTATTGAATTTGCATATACGGCATGTAAAATTGCGCATAGCTTCTAAAATTATTGCATTACTACAAAATTACATTTTATGATTTCTAATAATGAATACATATGAAAAATATTTTTTATTTAGAACTGGAACTTGTGTACAGTTATTGCAAAATAGTAATTGTCGAAAAAATATTAGTTGGAAAATCGTTTGCATATCAATAGCTATACAGTTTTACTCAATAAATATATGTATTTCATTAATATGAATATAAAAAGTCGAAAGTTTTTATAGTTGATTTCGCGTTGGCATTTTTAGTTTTTTTTTTTTTAATTTTTATTATCAATGATATGCATGTCATGCAAAGATTTCTTTTTTTGTGCGGGGAATTTGTTGAAAGGAAACCAGATGAAACTGAAGTTACAGGTGTGTTGAATTTAATGTCAGTGGTACAATTTTATAAATTTTGACTTTTCATTTTCTTTTAATTTGTTTGTCTTTTAAAAATAGTTCATTCCTTCACAAAATTCATATAAACTTGAGTTTAAAACTTAAAAAAAAGTAAAAAGTTTAAACAAAGAAATTTTTTATGATTCACAATTTTTATTTAGCTCGAGCTTAATTATTATCTATTCATTTAAACGAAATTCTTAATATTTAAAATATTTTTCGCTGAAACTTTAAGGCATTTTCAAGTTATCAACTTTGTCCTGAATTCAATTTTAGCATAATAACGTCCGAAGTAGTGAAAGATACCGTTGATTCTTAAAAATTGTTTTTTTCTAAGGGAATTGCGCTTTTTTATATAAAATACGCTAATGTATTAATGGATTACAAAATTGCATTTTGTTTTTTCGATTGAAGTTTAAAAAAAAAATTTAATAAATTAAAAAATTCAAAACTTCGGTTTATCAGATATCTTAAATTAAACTGCCAAAAAATGTCCCAAAATGAACACTGCTACTAAATTGAAATGTGTTAAAATTGGCGAAGAAATATAAGTTTTATATTTTTGAAGAACTTATGACCAAAGCAATCGCAACTTAAACGATCATTCGTGCATAAATTAATTCATAGAAGAATGTTACCCAAGCCATGCAAAGGTTTAATTTTTGGTTAACCAGGAGGAAGCATCGAACATCTAAACTCTAGAAATCACTCCGTGCAGGATTTTACCCAACGCAACATCTTTTTCTTGTATTTATCGCTTTTCCAAAGCTTTTTTTCCTGATTTTGCTGGATTTATATGAACTAAGGATACGTTTCGCTTATATATTAAGTAAGTAAGTAATCAGAGGGACTTCTTAGTTCAGTATGTATATACATACCCTTATACATCTTCACATCACCTCACTCGGCCAATTTACCATCATTAAAGGCAGTAAATAACACTAATAGATTGCAATGGATTTTAAAGCCGCAAACGTAATCTGCTTATAACTGCCGGATTACTAAAAATAGGCACCATACTTTGATCACCATCAATCTAACTGCGTTCAAAATCTCATTTGGCAACTACGAATAAAGCAACATTAAACATTTCTTAGTTCAGCTGGTAGAAAAACTCCTACCTTCACGCTTATCTCTACCTGAACAAATGAGTGCATCTTTTGTATATGTGTGTATGTATGTTATTTGTACGAAAGCTTGGCAATTTGCATCTAAATCAAAATCAATAGGATTAAAAAGTTAGCTGAGAAAACTGTTGCTGATTTCATTCATTTCGTTCATTTTTTTTTCTTTTTGAATTGCTGCTACTTGCTTCTATTGTTTCTAATTTGTATAAGTAAGCGTGAAAGTGTGCATGCGATGGCTTGTTAACATGATCATAAGATTGTGTAAAAGAATGGAAAATGCGTTAATTAAAAACAAAATAAAAGTGCTCAAGCAGAACTACACAGCAATAATACCTATCGTTGCCTTTATATAGACAAGCGATATCTTATACATTTTTTAGCTCATACTTAGGTCGAAAATTGAACCAAACGTGGAGTTATACATTAAGCGAATTACATATATGGGATTGCTAATTTTTATTAAACTTACTATCGCTCAGTACGTCGTAGAATAGTTAAGAACGCAACCTTTTGCTACGAATACGAAAAATTTGCTATCGCCGATTGCGTGTGAACTCGAAAAAAGTGCTGAAATTTTCAAATGCCTAATTTTAAGGTTTCGACATCAGCTGGCACAAAGTAAGCAAACAAATTTTAGCAAAATTATTTTATTTTATAGCTCTATACTGGATTTATTAAACAAAATGAATTTTTTTGGAAGTGCGAAAATAATATTTATCCAATAAGAAAGGTGGCAATATTAAGCAACAGCGGACAACTTTAAGGCATACCTATAATCCTTTGGAAGCCGATGAAAGAAAGTTTCGGTTGTTGAAACAAATATATAATTTTACCAATTTTAAATTACAGACTTATTAAAAATATTCGCATGTATGAATGTGGTTGGGGTGCTAAAAGATGGCATCTGAAGTGTCCCGAGACCATCGTCGATGAATAAGATCAATGAACTGGCTTCGGTGTTTGGATTTTTGCGGAAGATTTGGAAAGGACTATGATATACTAAAGGTCCAACCAACATTTTTTCAAGTTTTTAAAGAAATTTTTAAAACATTCCGTGACTGCAATGGCCTCTATGTTTAAAGCTGGAAAGGAGTAACGAAAAAAAAAACGAAATTCACTTTGATTCAAAATCCAGGTTTCCGGGTGTAAAATTGTTTTTTCCAAGAGTGGTCTACCTCCTCCTTTAGGGGTTTTGAGCTCAAATGGAAAACAATAAAAAAAAAGAAATTTTCTTTAATGAAAAACCTGTTTACCAAATTTTATACTCGCAATTTCACTATGTTTTTGTGTTATTATAAGTTATTAAAATAAAGTTGATATTCATTCAGATTATTATTTTTGTCTGCGACCACCAAAACACGTCGTAACATACACATGCAAAAATCTACGAAATTACGCAACGAATAAGCTCACCGATGCCACTCTACGAATTTCAAAACTACGACGTAGCCATTCGAACTCAGCTATGCCTTATTCCTAGAATCTACGAAAATGGTACTACGATTGTTTCAGCGATAGGACAGAATATCTAACCTGTTTGACAGACTTTGTAAAAATCTGAATTCGAAGTAGAAGTTAGAACATTTCCTAATTAACGTCAACGATATGTAAGTGAGTAGAACCCAATGAAAAAAATTATTATTTTTTGAATGAAAAACTCATCAAATAATTGTACCCTTTTTCAAGAAAATTTACAACAACGGCAAAGTACTTTTTCAATCAAGAGTAGTAATGAAAAATATGTGATATTTTTATTAAGCTTAAATCTGAAACTAGTGCTTAAAATTTTTGAAAAAAGTTGGTTTATTATTTTGTCCACATATCTCCCATACATATTTTCAGCTGCTCTACAGCTTTTCTACAGTGTTGCCACAATGATTATGATAACTAAATGCTATGTAATTTGCATGTGAGTATCATGTGCACATCCTTGTTGCAAAGCTCCACTCATACACTTTATCTCATGCATACCTTCCTCACGCTTCCAAATTAGTTTGCAGTATTAGCTACTTTGTTGCGCACATTTTGCTAAACTTTTAAGCTAGTAAATGCTTTCAGAAATTGTTTCAAAATCTCTCTGAAACTAAAATCAATTAGTTGCTGCATGTATGTATGTATGAGATAACTTTAAACGATTGCGGAGAAAAGGATAAGAAATTCGGAACTTCATGTTAGGCAAGAACACATTTAAAAGCAATCAGAAAAAATCAACTAAGCAATGATTATGGCTGTCTTTTTTAAATAAATTTTAACAACAATGAATTTAAATAAAATTTTAAATAATTTTGCTTAATTTAAAACAATGAATACTTTTTAAAACAGCTTTTTACGCTTTCCCAAAAATTTCGAGTTTTCGTTACACAAAAGCTATTTTAAGTGTTTTTTTTTTTTGGTAATTTTGTATTAATAACAACAATAGCTACAACATTATCTTTTTCAAAATATGATTTTAAAAATCGTTTAAAAATCAGTAGTTACTCTTCCTCATGTCATACGTATCGGCCCATTAAACGATAGTTGCAATTTGGAAGTAGACAATAACTAAGAGGAAAATATATGACACCTTTTTTTAATTTTTTTTTTAAATTATTCACTGTTTATTTAGGGCATGTATCACCTACAATAGCAGTTAACGTTAGCTTAATTCAAAAGCTATCAAGGCTGTTCTGAAAACCATCAGGATTGAATCCAGTCATAAACACAAAATCGTGCTTTGCAATCCTATCGAATTTGATGTTTAAGAATTCCGGCGAGGCATTGGTAAGTGGAAACGGTGGTATATTTTTAAGGCATTCACTTATTACGAAATATATTCAAAGCTAAGACACGAAAGTAGATAACTATCTTAATCAATATGCAAGTAAATACATAAATATTTACATACGCAATTTCAAATATATGCCAAATAGAAATAAAATGTATGTACGAGTATGTATGTCTAAAATTGTGAGCAATTTAAAAAAAAGCAACTGAGAATTCTATATAGTGTTATATAATTTCAGTGTTGATTGATCTTCAATTCACGCACAACCTTATTTGGTTACAAAAAAATTTTATTTGCACAGGAATGAAACTTGCAACCATTCTTACATAAGTAAATTGCTAGGAAATCTACCAAAGAACAATCAAGGAGGATGCAATATTTTACACCAAAAACTTTTGATTTTCTTTTTTTCAGAACACTCTTAGGGATTAAACATACGAGTACTTCCCACAAAGAGAGCTGTACTATGTACAATAATTATATCGTGAGTTTTTCTAAAAACAAACTTCTTTGTTCTAAAACAAAAATTAAATATGTACATATTCTTAAAAATTTCGTGATTTCGTCAGGAGAATCCATTATAATATGAGCAGTTTTGGGAGCAGTGAGGTTGTTCTTTAATTTCTCGTTACTTGCAAAATCATACGATTACACTAAAACAGTGAGAAAACGTTAAGCAATCCGTAAAAGCACTTCCTAAAGAACATACGAGTATAAAATATTTATCCCTTCGTATGTTTTAAAGAGAGTTCGTGTTTATCGATTGTTGCTGGGGTCTTTGCAGCGTTGAAAAAGTGCCGTTGAACTGTGTAAAGAGCAATAAATGAAGACATTAACTTAGAAAGTTGCATGCAACATAAAACACCAACATAAACCGTCTATGCGATTACCTGCACCACCTCGCCAGCAGCAGAGTTTAACACAACAGAGAACGTAGACAGTAGAGCACGATGTGGTGGTGTGGTGAGTGCAGCTGTGATTATTGGTAATTTTGTGTACTATAAAAATGCCAATGATATCAAACATGCGATGAACAGTTTCGCATGCCAATGCAACAACCAACAGAAGGGTAGCGTTAAATAATAAATGTATCAAAAGTCAAAGCCAGTTGAACGTTGCAGAGGCGCAAACATGCTTGCATACTCGTATATGAAAACATGCACTGAGAAAATGTGTTACATTTGGAATAATACTTTTTGACTGCATAAAAAGGACGAAAAAACAAGAGATGCGCCTGAAAGATTAACCTGCTATTTCAATATTAAGTTATTTGTTGTTTAAAAAAAAAAAAATTTGGAGTCAAATAAAAATTTTACTTTCGTTACGCTTATATTTATAACATGCGAATAAATTTGCAATTTTTACTGAATGCATTTGTTAAGTTTGCCATCATTTTTTTTAAGCTGTGAAATTGACAAATACTATATTTTATTTAAGTTTAAGTTTAAAGGCAAAATAATGGTCCAGTGACATAGCAATTAAGCCATTTAATATGGTGTTTCAACCTGTGAGGTATTCTAGGACTTATGTATGTATGCTGATGAACAGCATTTTGGCTACTCTGGTCACTGACGCGTAACAGTGAATATTGCTACCCAGAAGATTTGCAGAAATATCTGGTGGATTCTCTTGATTAATGACTTCTATTAAGTGTGCATAAGCCGATGTTAAATCAATACTTGACTTACTTTTTCAGTTTCAAGTTATCATTAACAAATTCATTTTAATTTAACAGCTGTACTTCAGACCAAGACTTGTCTATTTGTTGAATTTGATATAATGAATTTTTAAGCTGTTTACATCCAGTTAGATAAACTTATTGTCTTTTTTTTTGAAAAAAAAAAACCAAAGGTAACAGTGCCGCTTAATCTAATATTAATCTATTCAGCGTTTTTTATAATACTAAAAAATTGTGAAACCTAGTTGCAAATACTTATAAACTTTCACTGATTTAAAAATGAATTTTTATAATAACTTTGCAAATTGAAAAAAAAGTCATGACCACTTAAAAATAAAGTCTCATTTTTTCTTATTTATGCACACATTTTTTTCAGAGAATTTTTATAATTTTTTTTAGTTTACTAGCCTGTTAATCAATTCCAAGCTTTTAAAATAAAGTACAAGTGACTAAAAGTCATCATTGCTTTTTGCAATTTTTTTCTTGATGCGGTTGTTGTGTCGTGTTTTACACGAAACTGTATTTTATTCATACGTTATATGTAAACAAAAGCGAAAAAATTGTCAAAAATCAACAATAAAATGAAGCCACTCAAATCTTTCGCACTGTTAAGCTCTTTTACGTTAAAAAAAATTGTTTTGAATTTATAAATTTTTTGTTACTGAAACAATTAATATTTCGTGAAAATAGCCACTATTAGTAATTACGGTTAGGTGCTTTTTGCAGTTTTGCAAGTGCTTACCGTTAAAACTTGTATACTCAAAACATTAAAGAATTATCTTAAATATTTTATCTTCTAATATTTAAAGCGTAAAATATTAGAAAGAGTTTGTGTTTCAAAAATTCGATGTATACAAATCATCTCCTAACAGTACTAACCATGTTTATCCTCTAATAGTCCCTAATTAAATTATAAACGTGAAAGCTTACATGTTCTTTATTCAGTAACGCAAAAACGGCTCAAGACATGAACTTTCTAAATAATATATCCTGTACACAATAGTTAATTGGAAAAGTGGTCTCAGCTCGTCCCAAACGCACTGAAATTTTTAATGGCGCAAAATTTTTAATCTAATTTTCAATATTGGTTCCTATTAAAGTAAGTTACAGATTTTTAGGTGCCGTGAATTGTGTTGGCATTAACCTTTCTGTAAAAATAATAACCGATTTACTCGTACATATTGTAACGTTTTTTTTTTTTTTATGAAATATTTGACATAATTATTGTGTTGGTACACATTTAATGGTTGCATGACAGCTGCCATATGGTGTGACATCAACTGTCACAAAATAAATTATGTAAATGACAAAATTGACGGCTTGTTAAATCACACAATACTCGTTTTTATTTTTACTTGGGCATGGGAATAATGTGTGCGTGAATTAAAAAAACAAGCACAGAATATAACATATTTTAACATAAAAGAAGCAGTTTGAAGGAAATGTTCTGTATCGTAAATAACTTGGAGAATCGTAAAAGGCTGGGTATTGAAACTATTGTGTTACTTTGGTAACAAATATGACAGTTTAATTTTAGAAATTCATATGCCCAATGAAATATTTAGTCATGCAACTATGGATATGGGTTTTTTACCAACAAACTTCACACACGCACGCAGTAAAAAAAAAGTTGTTTGTAATTGAGAAGCTCTTGCTACCAAACCAATTTGATGCAACTAGGCTGCTGGGATTGCGCTTGGCAATTTGACTGCAAACTAAACAAGCGCTGCCTTAGTCATAGCGTATGAGTGACGCAAGAATGCGCGATAGCATTTCTGCGATGTCAGCTGCAACAAATTTCATGTGCGCTTGTTTCTCTTTCATTTCACAGCAATTTGCAAAGATTAATTGCATACTGGCACAATGCACGCCCGCTAGCACAGTAAATAAATTGTTTGTTATGTGTGTGTGTTTTTGCACTTTTTGCACTTCTGTTTTACATAACATTTGTGTTGCAAGCAGTGGCAACATTGGGTTACTTGTAATTTCTCATAAATTTGCTTAGTGTTGGCTGGTTCTGAAAATTGCCGTTTATTGCACACATGCACATTTATTTTGATATGCGTTTGCTTATAAATATCTAAGCAATAAATTCGTAACATGTGGCAGCTTTTCACTGCTGCAATCAGTGGTGAAATCCTATGTTGACAGATTTTCATTTATACACAACAGTGAAAGTTTTCAAATGTAGATTTGACATTCCAAACGAAAACACGACGCATTTTATACAATTATGTATGTGACGAGATAAACTACTAAGATAATCATTGGTGAGTATTTGGGTTATGAGTAATAATATTCAGTATCGATTGATTATTTTCGCTTCTTATTATATGTGTCAGTTTTTGGAACTAAATCACTGCCATTCTTATGCAACCTTATTCCAATTAAAATTTTCAGAGAATTTAATTTTAATAACATCTTGTCTGATGGGTAGATTTGTAAAGAATTTCTTGTTTTTTCACATTGTCCTTTTAAAGTAGAACGTAAATTTTGTGCGTTTATTAGAAAATTCCTAGAAAAGTTTCGGGTCAGCTCAGATGAAAATCAGTTTATTTAAATATTCTGCGATATGCTCGATACAGGCAGAGTATAGTTCGTGATAAGTTCGAGACATTTGTCGCTAATTCGGAAAATATTTTAATCGCTTTGAGATTAGTCTTCGCAAATTATTGATGTCCGCTAAATAAGTTGAATTTTGAAACAAATAATTTTTACCTAAAAATTCACCGATAGTTTTGTTTTTCCTTGAAAATAATCGTACTTCGCTATATTAGCGTAATGCATAAATGCGTAACTTAAACAAGATAAAAATTGTATTAAAATAGCGCCAACGACCAAAATCATTGAACAACGTTTAGTGTATTTAATATGATGTAAACACTTTAAGGAATATGGTTAATACAAAAGAGGGTAAAGACCTTGGAGACTTACTTCACCAAAGGAGAATATTTATATAAAAAATTTGCTTAAAAAGCCTCTCTTGCTATAGAGAAAAATGCAGCAGTACTATGAAAGTTGTTCCTGTGCAGATTTACAAGCATTTGCGGCATTGAATGATCGATTGAATTAAACACATCATGATGAATGCAACAATAAAGTTCTCTCGGTAAAAATTATTTCCTCCGGCAGTACTGTCGCTCTTTTTAAGTAAATTGGCATTCAATCCCATTTAAAAAAAATTAAAATGTTAAGTAAAAGTATTATCTAAATTGCTTAAAATAAAAGTATAAATTGGCAGATGATGACTTGGTCATCAAAAATTCGTTCTCTTTTAAAAGTTATGCTTGGTATTCGACAATTAAGTAATGTTACAAAGTCGGATAGAATACTTTTAAAATTTATAGCAATTTTGCACCGGTGGAGAGAAGTACAGTTTATAACTGAATTTCACTAGTTAATTGCTCCATCAATGCTTAGTCGGATCATTTGAAATCTTAGTTGCAACCCACTTAATGAAGACGCTGGATTATACTGGCTGAATGTTTTGAAAAATATTTAGTCCGAAGAATAACTCTTTCGCTCTCGGTAAATGAAATAATGTAAAACAACGCTTAGATCAATTAGTTTAAACTTTTAAAAATTAAACCGGACAACACAATTTAAAATATTTGGAATGAGATACTCACCGCAAGATTCAAAAAAAAAAACAAAAAAAAGACAGGAACGAGGTCATTCCGGCTTACCTTTATTTACATACATAGATTATTAAATAAACCATACACTTTCAAGAATATTAAGAAACCTTAAATTTTATAAATATACAAATATAACATTTTCCCAGTGTTATACAATTTTTGTTTATGAACTTTTTAATAAGTATACTCAACTATCAAACGAGATAAAAGTGCTTCA
Source organism: Philophylla caesio (assembly GCA_963971545.1). Lineage (NCBI taxonomy): Eukaryota > Metazoa > Arthropoda > Insecta > Diptera > Tephritidae > Philophylla > Philophylla caesio. The sequence continues at coordinate 205,307,989 of OZ020604.1, forward strand.
ATAATTAATATTCGCAGTGATTTTATTCTCATCTCTTCGTTTCACGGAGTGATTTTGAATTTTTCGTTTTGTCAATATACTTATATTTTATTTTCTGTGAAAATTTCCAAGATTATTGAAAGCATTTAATGCGAATGAAGAAATTGAAAAATTGTTACAAAAAAAGGTAGCGACACTGATATTGTTTTTATTAGGCGCAAGATAATACCCTCTGCCATCGGAAGAAAAACAATAATAATGAAAACGAGCTAAGAGAAAACAACTGTCATCTATTATATAAGTATAGTTATAGTATAAGAAAAATATAAGTAAATTAAAAAACTAGATCGATTTGAAAACTTAGTACAATTTTTCTCCAGACAGTGGGGAAACTTTTAACAAGATGCTTCCTTGCTATAGTCGCAATACTCAAAGAAATACAAATTCACTTGTCAAGTCGTATATGGAATCAAGAATTCATAAGCCCAGCTCACTTTTATTACAACTCTTTGGAGTCACACCCGAAACGACACAATGGATTGAAAAGACTTTCGCCACAGATAATTTTCAGTTGCATAAACTATAAAATTAAGACTCCGATCACAGTCATAATGAGTTGAACGACTTTCTGTTTCTCTGAAAAAACAGCGGATGGGAGCTTGTAAAAAATAACATAACAGAATTGTGCGCTATAGTTCAATAAAGGATTAGCTTCTTTAACTTCACTCATGAATATATACATATGTATTTTAAAGCCATTTTGTACTGTTTACGAAATAAAATGAATTGCTTATTATTTATTTTTAAATGAGCTAAATGCCAATTTTTGTCAAAGCTGTAAACATTTTCAATCAACATTTTTAGCAATCAATGATTGAACTAGTTCGATTGCAAATTAAAATTTATTGCTTTTTTTTGATTGAAAAAAAGTACAATCTGCAATCAATTATAAATCATGATTGCAATCACTTTAATTGTAAGAAGTTTTGATTGCAATGATTGCTATTGCAATCAAATCACTGATTCAATCAAACATGATTATTTCAATCTTAAGAATGCAATAATTTATTTACGTTTATTACGTTATACAATATTTGTTATGAAGTCATCTTATTTGTTCTACAAGCTTGACATCTGCTGGCACAAAGTGGTTGCTGCTGAAAAAAAACCTTTCATTCACAAAACACAATAAGTTGAGAAACACTTTATTGTTGTTATGCATTGACGATATGAAATAAACAGTATCAATTTGGAATTAGGTTACATTTATTCGTCTCCACGCATTGATAGCTTTTTTATTGAAAAAAGGAGATAAGTTACTAAACTCATTCGTTGTAGCGATTGCAATCCAATTTGAATGCAATTTTTTACAGCTCTGATTTTCGTTGGCAATATTAGAGAAGAAAAAAAACACACCCAAAGCAATAGAAGTTGTAGCACTCCTTCGGAAATAACCACATCTCCTCGTCATGAATTGCTTATTGGTTTACTAAACTTGTTTCAGCCAAAAAAAGGAGATTATCACATATGCGTATAAGGCAATGCAAAGAAACATAAGTGTAAAATTATATTGAGGAGTTGACGAAGAATAAAAATTTTCTAATCCAAAACAATTTCACAAAAGTAATCACAAAGTTCAATTTCAAATGCACATCTGTGGTTGTGTCGGTTTATTTGATATTCCATATTTGACGCTAATGTTCTGCATCCAATCAATATTTATGTATGAGTATGAATTTTCGCAGAGTTTACACACAAGTGACTGTAAAATTGTAATACTTTTTCGTATAAAAAGCAGCAAATATCCTATAATCTATTTGATTTTGTGAAAGCCATCACATTTGCATAATCTTATTTGTACAATCATATATTTGTAGCTAAGAGTATATAATAAATTGCTAAAATGCGTGATATTTGAGCACACATCTTCTTCTTTTGTGTTGGACGATACCAACAAATCTCCATAGTCACATTATTGAAAACATCGATACTTGTCGAAAGTATATTTAAATTGCATAATCAAATAAACTGTCATTGCTACACATACATAAAAATTGGTTAGAATAGTAGTTTTATTCCCATTTAAATTCAGAGTACATAAATTTAAGTTTTCCTCTCAACTGAATTTTTAAATTGTAAAAATTTAGTAAAACAAAATTTATTTACAAAACCATTTAATAGTTTTTATTTATCATTAAATTAAAGCAATGAAATTTTATGAATTTAATCAAGCCAACGAAACTTGTCTTAAGTTTATGCTCCCGGAGTATATTGAAAATTTCAATTCTTATATTGGTCGATCCAAATACAATAAACACATCTAAAACATGCGGCATGATCTGCGCCATACTTTTTATTTATAAAAGTTGGCAAAATATTCCCACGGCTTCTTGTAAACATCTCTGTATCTTTCTTTTACGTATCAGCAATTTTTAAAGCTCCCATTTGGTCATAGAAACATTCAAAGCAAAGCAAGCTTGCTTTGGGCCAGAGACGCCGACGACAAGTTTTCGCAGTTCCTGGTTCGCAGTTAAATAAAATAAGTAAGAAGACACGTCTGAACGACGTATTATAAACTTATTGTCATAATTTCATATTAATAATAAAATGTAATATTAAAAACTTAAGATTAAGTTAAGCTTTTCAGATATTAGTTTTTTATTACGATGCATTTTTTTTGTTTTAAGCGTAAAAAATTGCAAAAAGAATTACTCTCAGGAGAGTAAGAGGTAGTGAAAAATACGTAGGTCTTACAGTTGTTGGTTACAAAATTAAGATTAAGCATTTTTGATTAATTTTATTATAAATACTATAAGTACAACTGTTTTGCCGCATTTCGTTTTATATTGAAGAAGAAGGTAAAATTCTAGGCAAAACATTTAGCCATATGAAAGTTGACCTTTGTTATAATATAGTTGATTGCGTATATAATTCTGTAGTCTAAAAATTAAAAAATTTCTTTGCACAAATTTTGTTTACTAATAGGCTCCAATAACTCATTTATTTTTTATATGAATTTGAAACGCCTTTATCAGCCGTGCCCCTAATTTTACCTTTCATTTCCACAACGTTATTTTAAAAATTTCCTGTGGAAGTGAATTCATATTATCCCAATTTCAAATATCGGTATCATTTTGGTAATTCAAAAGCAGCTGTCATTTAAATTTCCCTTTCGGATTGGTGTATCAATGAATAAATAATTTAAAAATGTCTTTCTAGTTTTCATCAAAATACAAGACCTTGTGATCGATATGTAAAATGTGGATATGCACCAACATATATAAATATTCCTACATATTATTAAAATGTTCACAGCTTTAAAGTTTACGCTCTTAAAAATTGTTACGCTTTTATGAATATATGTAGCAATAAATGATATGAAACAACGTTGTGGTAAGCGGTGTGATCACAGCTGCCACAGAAACTGGCTAAGGTGTTGAAAATGTGCAAGAATGTATACGCGGTCACGCATGACGCTAAATATACTACATATTCACGTGAATAAGCGAAATATTTGCATAAATTGGAAGGAAGAAACTTGAAAGAACAACTAGCTAATGCTGCTTGCAACAAGAAGTTACTTAAATGGCTGCCTAAGTGAGTGTCACCGCTTTGTTGTCGTGTACAGAGGCTCGTAAAAGCGGAAGTCACTACGTGCGAGTTTGCATCCGTGCATGTGTGTGGTTGTTGCGGGTTAAGACGGTGCAAGTAAAACAATAACAAATCTGAAACTTAAAAGTGTAAAGTAAAACACAGCAAAGCCGCATAGACTTGTCTGCGCCACTTGGTGTTGCGTGTTGATGCAACATTGCCGCACTTGTGCTATTGCGGGTAAATCACACATGCACACACATACCAACTAACCACACGTCGCTATTTCTGTATGTTACCTTCTACGTCTCTAATAACAACTCACAATTTTAGCTTTGAATTTTGTCCTTCGTTGGCAACATTGGCAGTGACAGCTGTTGCTGTTGCCAACTAAAGGAAACACATAAGCCTTTCACGACGGTAGCGACAGCTGCGTTAAAACAAAGCCAGAAAATATTCTATTCCATGAACTGGTTACGAGTACATGATCAATTTCTGACGTAGAACTAGTTTTTTATTTTTTTTAATGTTAAACTTTAAAATGGTCACTCCAACCTTTGGCTATTGAAATAAATAAGGCCTTTGGAGGATGGCATGTTCTAAATTCTGTATAGATATGAAATTCGTTCTCAACGATGTATTAATGTAAGACCATTTATGCGAGCCCATAATTTGTCTGTTCAGAGAGTTTCATTTTGTGAAGATGGTCCCTAAGCCTTCAGTGATCTATCGGAGTATCCGGTGAGAGTCCTTACACCCTGAATGATAAAGTAATAAAGTAAATATTTCCCGGGAAGGGGTCATGCACCTTTAGATTGTCTTTTATGTCTTTCGTCCTCTGATGAGCACCAGTGATTTGTAATATTTTAATTCTACCACCTTTCTAGAAGCTCTTTGTATGGACAACATAAAGAACGCCTTTCCACCGAGAATTAACGCACAATGAAGTAAATACGTTTTGAGTTCCACTTTTTCAACTGCACTAACTGTGTACTAACTCTGATATGATACTTATTAGGGCTTTTTAAGTTATTCTACGAGCACATTTCTTGATTCTGTGTTCTGTGATCGGCAGCCAAACAAATTGAAGTGGGAGAAGTTATAGCACTATTTCTGAGATTATCATCAAATCTCCTCTTCACACTTTTTTCTTCAAGACTTCCGCGGAAGTAGAACCCACGACACCACGCACGCTTAATTATATATTTCTCACAATTCTCGATACCAACCTTTTTTAATATTTTTATAATACTGCCATTCGTTCACTCTTCTGAGAAATGTCCATTCCACAGAGCAAAAAAAGTAATCTATAATAAAAAGGAATTTATGTCTAAGAAAGTTTTCTGGGCAAAGGAGAGCGAGAGCGTACAAGACTGAAGAACCTTTTGCTTGAAAATCTTATTGATTTTATTTTGAATTTCTTTTAAATTTTATTGAAAAGGAAATCGATTGGAAAGAAGCTGATAACTTTTTGTATATTAATTTTTTTACAATTTTGTCCAAAAATATGCAATTGTGAAAGAAATTTGCTCCTTTTTATGTTAAAAATTTTTTAAGATAAATAAATAAAAATATCCTCTTAGTTTTACTAGAATCCTATTGAATTTATGAATAAGCAAAACTTTTTATTTTAAAAGAGCCGGCACACGTACCTTTTTTGTTACTTTTTGTTAAAGTTATTATGTTATATTTTAAATAATGTTCCGTGGCATTTTATATTTATGTTTATTGAATCAGTTATTCCTTTGTAAAATGATTGAAATTTTTTTAAATGAGTTGACTACAAACGTTTTTATTTACAATCTGCGTTTATTTTCTCTTGAAAATGTGAGATATATTTTTTTTTCTGTCAGTACCAATCCAAAGGAAATGATGAAGTACTCGAATTGTTTAAGTTTTGGGGCTTGTTAGATAAAAACAGGCACTTATTGCCTATTACAATTATAAGAATAACAGTTATACAAATATGAATTATGAGTACAGATCTATCGGAATATTAATTCCCAAAATCATTAGCAAATATGTTATATTAATATAAAATAATTAAAGCATAGGAGACATTCCACACTATTTCAATTGGTCAAAAACTACTTTTGGGCGAATTTTGGATATGTTGCAGATGATGTCCTGAAATGCCTGTAAACACAATAAAGAGACAAAAAAAAACTTTTTACAAACTTAAAAATTTTGTGATATTTATTTTTTAAAAATAAATTACTAAAAATTAATGTATGTGGTAATCATTTAATTAAAGATTCCCTTCTTAAATAAATATATTGAAGAGGCTTTCGTCGTATTTTGGCAGGTTGTCTACTAGATTTTATTGAAAAGGTTTTCATCTTTTTTCTGCATGTCTTAATTATATTAGAAAGGTTTTTATCTTGGTTTTACTGATTGTCTACTAGATTTTATTGAAAATACATATTCATTCATAAAATGACGGGCTGCTTATAGGAAACAACATTAAAGAGAATTCAGCTACATTTTGTTCTGATTCGCTATGTTTATATTTAAGCTATTTAAAATATTTATTTTCGACACTTCTTCGTAATATTACAAACTCAAGTAAGCACTATCAAAAAAAATTTAAATAATGAAACTGATATTAAACTAAATAGCCAAAAAGTAGTAAATTTAACTGCAGGGTTTATTTTGTCGTGTTTTTGTTGCTGTGTGTATAAGTGATTGCTTGCAAAATTGCCATCTTCAAACCAGCGCCGACACATGCACTTGCCCTCCATCGACCCCCTGCAGCATTTGTTTATAGTATAGTCTTGATGCTTTTCCTTACTGCTACTCATATGTGTCCCATTCACCACCTTCCCATTATTTGTCTCCTGTTTATACTACAATATATGTATGTAGATATACAAAAGTTGCATCAGCTGTGAATTAATTTGTCGCAAAGTTTTTCCACTCTGCTAGTCAGCCAGTCTGCGGTTGCAATGCAGTTTTCCTCAAACATATTGCCGACTCATCGGAGCGGTGGTTTAGTCACGACCTTTGCATACTAACTCAAATATTTGATGCCACTGACATACATATGTACATACATATGCGTGCATTTGTAGTTTACTTGTATTACTGTGTGAAGATGTGTCTGGTAATAGTTGTATGTGGCTTTTTGCTTGAGTTGGCCTCCATGTAGTATTGTGTGGTTTTGATGTTTCTGCATGTTTAGCCATCGCACGCAAGTTGATAGACTCCCAACTAGACAAAAAGGGAAATATGTGCATACATAAATACATTTGTATGCGAACACTTTACGCAAAGGTAGTAACATACATTCACGAACTTTTATATTTAGAAATTGACATGCAAGCACTATTTGATAACGAGTAGGTATTCGTATAATAGGTTAAAGTTTTGTGAGCCATATCAGATGTTTTGTCAATATTTTGTTTTAGAATAATTTGTAGCTAAACCCAAACTTTTCTCCTTTCACTAACTGACTACATTTTGACGAAAATAAGGAGGGCGTGGACTATGCAAAGCATTGCAAAAATCATATAAATTGTTATAAAATGGAATGTAAATATATTCTGCTCTATCACTGAGTACGTCGTAGAAAAGTTACTAACGTAACCCTCTGCTACGAATACGAAAAGTTTGCTATCGCTGATTCCGTGTGAACTCCAAAAAAAGGTGCTGCTGAACTCAAATGCCAAATTTAGAGATTTCGATATCTGCTGGCACAAAGTAATCACACAAAACTTAGCAGAATAATTTAATTTTATAGCTCTATTCTGGATTTATTAAACAAATTAAATGCCCTTGGGAGTGCTAGAATGATATTTCTTAAATAAGAAAGGAATCTGATGACACTTTGAATGAAAAAGTTTTGGTTGTTGAAACAAGTATAGAATTTTACCAGTTTTAATTTACAGATTTATTAAACATATTCGACTAAATAAATCAGCATTTATGAATGAAGTTGGGGTGCTAAAAGAAGTGTTCCAAGACCGTCGTCAATGAATGACATCCATAAACTGGCTTCTCTCTGTTTCTGTATTATTATAAATTATTGAAATAAAGTGGATATTCCTTCAGAATATGATTTTTAAAATTTTCTACGGCAACAAAAACACATCGTAACAAATTCATCGGAAAATCTACGAAATGACGCTACGAATAAGCTCACCGATTTAACTCTACGAATTTTAAATCTACGACGTAGCCATATCAGTGTTTAAATGCTTTTTGTATATATAAATATATCGTATCGTTTTTTTTACTAACATTCTTAAAAAACTGCAATTATTCATGCTGCCTTTAAATTTTCATAGTGAAAGGCAGCATTCTTGAAACTTTATTATTTAATAATTGCTGTTGCTACGTGGTATATATAATACATCTGTAATTGTCTGCTTTAGATTTTCTTTACATTTTAATCTTTGATGATTTATGACATTTTCGTGGCTACATATCAAATTTATTGCTCTCTTCTATGTATTTTTTCCTTGAAAGGAATTGCAAAACTTTTGTTGACATTTCGTTTCTTCGTGTGGTTTAGAAATTACGTGAAGCAGAAGCTTTGTAGTTAAAATTAAGATTTAATAAATTAAATTCCATTTTTTTGCGACACCCAAATATCAAAGAAATAAAGACATTGCGTGAAAAGCAGTTTTAAAATAAATTTTCAAAAGAAAACTCAAAATATGCTGAAAATAAAATTCGTATTGAATGTGTTTTTGCCATAGTTGCATGCCGTTAATAATCATACACATTTATATTAATAAATATATTTACTTAAATAATGATGAAATGTTCCAGTTAAATTAATCATATATTGTTAATTATAGTTAAAAAATTTATTGAGCTCGAAACCAGTTTATGGAAGATTTTTTTATTTGGACAAAGAACAACAGCTTTTCAATCGTAGAAGTTATAGTACTATTTCTCTTTATTTAATTAATTATAAATATTCTTCATCACCACTTTCCCAGGTTTTGAACTAGGGACCTCGGAGTTTAAAATAGAAATATGTGTCACTGCAAATGTCATCCAGGATGATGAGCGTTATTGCGGCATATTATTTAATTGATGCCATAGTATGGTACTTCGCATAGTCCACTATTATATTAAGTTTGATGGTTAATTTAATTATGGAACTTTGCAAATTGAGTTTTGGTTTCATATTTTTTTTTTATTTCAGTATAATCAAATTAGTAAAGTTTAAAGGAACACTATCAACATACTTTTTCAAAAATTATAGGGAAGTTTCTTTGTCAAGTTCATGAAATCTTTAGAGATGGAACATTTCAGCTATGAAGTTGGAACCATCCTTCCTTTTAGTAGCCTAGTCTCGCTCTAAGTATTAATATTTGAAAAAAAACATAGGTTTATATTATTCTCTTGTTATTGTTTATTCGCATGTGAGAGAATTCAAATAAAGAATGGAAATAACTGGACTGCTATCATCTGGAGTGCCAAAAGTTTAAAACTTAATTCCTAGAATATTCGCTCAATTTATCTATGAGTTTCATACACAAACAAGCTTATCGGATAATGGATTTTTTTTTAATGAAACCTGACAGGTATTCCAATATAGTTCTCGCTATTATTATTTTAGTAAAGAAATACAAAAAAATGTAAAATGCAAAAAAGGGGATATGTGGAACAAAAAGTTTCTTAATATATAAATACCACTTACGCCTTTTAGTGCTTTTCTTTTTCACGTCGATACATTTTAATTTAACTGGAAGTGAATCGAAGGCTCACTTTTGTACTTTGACGAGTACAAGCGATACAGTTTACCTCTAATTTCGTTTAGAATTTTATTTAAGGATGTTTGCATGAATGAATAATCGGCGCTTTAATCACATCAAGAAAGCGCATTTACATTTACAATACAGTACTCGCAACTTTTTTTCAATTCTTCCATTTTTTATTATTTATTTAAAAACTATACTTGGATATAAGCTTAATAAAAAAACGTTCAGTTGCAAGTAATTAAATTGAAACAAAGCATAAACACATATTTACTCATTTGGACAATTTGTTTAGCTACCAATTATTTAAAAGGCTTTTTTTTCAATTAAGGCTTCATTAATTCTCTAAGAGAGACCTGTACAGTTTAAGTACTATATTTCAGAGCTATTTAACTTATTCCTTACCTCGGGTGGGGGGTAATAAGTAAACATACACTGCCTTAATCTGAAAACTACTTTAAATTTTTGTTCTATACTCCTTACCACTGGTGGGGCGAAGTAAAGAATAAAATAAAAGGGAAGGATTAAGAGATATACAATGTTTCTAAATTGAGAATCTTTCGAATTCTGGTTTATTCAAGTATTCACTGCTCTTTATATACAAATTCTTAAGATAGCTACATTTCTATTTTGTAAATGTGGATTTGTTTGTGTGTATGAATGTGTATGTTTAATTTGGAATAAACAACATCATGAAAAGAAATTATTAGCTGTGACTGACAACAAATGGTTTTTGTCAATATGTATTTGCTTACGTTTCTTCGACGAGCAAGTGTCTAATTTCATTACATATTTATTGTGCGTGCTAGTATAATGATAGTACATTTGAATGTAAGTATGTATGTACGTGTGTATACAATTTTAGTTTTCTTAGTACTAAACTCTTATGTAACCAGTGGACTGTATATATGTATATATACATGTCCAAAGATATTTGAGAAACACCATTAAAACCAATTTCTTAAATTGTATAAAAGTTGTTGAAAACATTTATCAAAATATAATCAAAATTTCAACATATTAAACAAAATATTAAAATTTTTTTGGGCATGCACACATGTAGCTCATTTAATTTTATTACAACAAAATTAAATAAAATTTTTTTACTTACGCTCCTTCGCTATTCCTTCAATAAAATATATAATCACGGTTTTGCGTTGTATGGAGAAATGCCAGTGCATTTCCATACACTAAACTTAAATGAGCCAAGAAACTGCCTGCCCAAAGAAATTTTAAAAACTTGTTCTAAAAGGTTCGAAGTTGTGTTGAAATTTTGTTAAATGGATGTTTATGGGGTTTCTTAGAAAATTAGGCATAATTGAAACGCAATTTTATTTAATAAGAAGAAAAATAAAGTCGCCAAAACTTTTAAAATGGGTTGTGCTTTAATTTGTGAAAATAGTATATTCATTATACACATATATATACATATATACGCATGTGTTCACCGAAAAAAAATTTTATGTTATCTCTTAGAGTGTGCTGTTCAAATAAAATTCTCTCCAAACAATGAAATTAGTAACTAATTGCATCTAATGCAGCAATTTCCAACTAAAATGTGCACAAGCTAACAACTTTCGCATGCGAAATAAACTCTAACAGACGCAACATAGAATTGTATTAGCACCGAACTACTAGTAAATGTGACTAAAACAATAGCGATAGCCTCTGAAATTTAAAAACAAAGCCTGCGCAGAACTTTTCCACTCCACAAACTGGTCCGAAACGGATTTCCGCTCTGCTAACAAGCCAAACTACGAATTCTGTGTTCCACGCAACGCCAGCGAATGTGTCAGCTTTATTCACTTACACTTTTATTTGCACAAGGATCGATGCGGTGGAATACTTGGTTAGCCAAGCCACCACCTCCTTCTAACAGCATTAAGTCATTGAATAACCCAACGTTGTGTTAACCGCTCGCAGCGTATCACGTTCATTTATCACTTATTTTGAAGTGGCGAAAGTCAGTAAACTCATTTAAAATGACCAGCATGCGCTAAATTAACTACACACATACTAACATACTCGTACATAGTCAAGGGTGTGGTTTAGTCGCAGCATTTGCTGAGCGTTGCAGCTGTTCGCCGCTGCGTATACGCAATATGTAAGTTCATATGAATGTATGTGCAATTTAGTACGCCCCTGTGTAAATGTTAATAGCTCGATGTGACCACTACGACGACCTCCATTGACCGCAATGATATTATTAAAAAAAAAACCACAGAGTTCAAGGTGGGAAACATTACCTTTAATTTTTTAATATATAAATGAGGTTTAATTTAGTTTAAGTAGTGAATTTTTATGTACATGTAAAAGTTACTTCTACAGTTTTATATCATTTACATTTGAGGCTTTCATTTACAATGATAACAGAGATAAATAACTCAAGTATAAAATTATTATTAAAACAATGCCAAATAACACAGCTAGAGCACCCCTCTTCAAATAACACTTTTTTGAGGATGAATTTCTGGACAAACATTAATGCGAATGGAGTGAGACTTTTTTGGTTAGAATCGTTCATAATTGAAATATAAACATGAATTTTTGTGAATTTTCGTTCAATGCTGTTTGACCTCTTTTTCACCTTGAATGCACACCTCTTAAAAAAGTACGGTGAAACGGTTGGCAGGATTCCATGTCCAGTCATGTAAATCATCAGAAACAGAATATTCAAAATAACTTATTTTTTGTATCGCATTGTCTATCGTCGAAAATTAAAAAATAAGGCAAAGTAATGAAGTTTTAAACAAACAAATAAAGTTTCTATAAAGCTTATTAACCTGAATATATAAAATGTTTTAGCAACAAAATTGAAAACGGAAATTGTCTTTGTTAATATTATTATTTTAGGGAATATGACTAAACGGGCACTAAAAAATCTTAATTTTTTCTATAATTGCGCATTCCAAGTTGGTTTTAAGACGAACCAGTAGATTTTCAAAGCAGCTGTCATTATTAGTTAAGTTTTGATTGATATTGATTTTAACAAAAATATTTGTGATTGTTGCTGGTGCTACAAGTCCAGTTTGGTAATGTATTAATCAATAATATCTTAGATAAAATGGATAATTTTCTTTACGTTTTAAATTATTTTAACAGATTATTTAAAAAGAATTTTTGTTCATTTACATATACATATGAAAGTAAGTTCGGAAATTGAGACAGTCATTATAATTTAAAAATATTTGTCATTTTTTCGTTTTTTTATGGAAAGCTTTTATATTAAAAAAAAAGTTTGTTAAAAATGTTTGGAAGCCTAATCACGCACTTTTTAAAAACTTTCGGCTTTTTCTTATTATTTAGCAAAGAGTCAATAGATATAAAGGGAACAAACTTATATAAGGCTTAGGATAATCTAACCTGTTACAGGTTCTGAAAAATGTTCATCATGTTCGAAATTTGTTTTTTATAATATTTCGATCTTGATATTTTTGTTAATTTCTCCCAATACACCGAAATTGTCGCACAAAAAATTAGGCATGACTAATAAAACTAACTACCTACTTAATTTACTACGTAAATTACGTAAATTACTATACGTTACAAATTGGTTTTGAGCGTTGAAGTTATCTTCGTGATGTACATTATATTTATCAATAACACTGTGCGGCAATTTTGGGACAATCAAAGATGGACCAGATTTCAAATGGATTTTCTGAAAGTACACTTTTCCAAGATTAAATCTCAGTTGAACAAATAGAACTTAGCTCGATTTATTTCGTCATGATTCCTTTAATTTTTTACTTTTTGTACGCCTTAATTTTAATTTTTCAATTAAACTTTTCCAAAACTTAACCAACGTTTCCAACATGGTTGGACTAAGTAACATATTTTTATTGAAATTAGTCATTTTGTTTCGTGTCATTATTTTTTAATAGTTTTAAAATATATTTAATAGTCGACAAGGTTGAAAAGGTTAAGAAAATATTTGTAAGAAAAAATTTAATTATATAAAAACTCTTCAACGTTAAAAAATTAATGTGTTAGTTAGAAGGGAGCTAACTATTACAAACCCTGCTAGAATTTTACTCTTACAGATGTACTTTCAGAAAATATAAATAGAACCTGGTAAGTTTTGGGGCTGACGCAAAGTGTTAGGAGAACGTTTTCGTAGCTTAAACAATAAAAAATTTGATATATATTATTAAAAAATCCATTTATGTACGATTTTCATCCATTTTTGGACGCAGTCGCAATACTATGAAGCATTTAAGTAAACAAATGCAAACTTAATTTTTCAAAAAAATATCTAATTTTCAAGCAATATGAAAGAAATCGTAGAGAGAGGACAAAAACTATAAAGAGATGAACAAAAATTTACCAAAAAAAAAAACGCTTTAAGGAATAAATTGTGCTTGAGGAAGAAATTCAATATTTAATATTTCGGTGTTGTGCTTTTATCCATATGAATGCGGAATGCGAAAATTTTCGACTTACAATTGAACAGAAAATTATTTTTGCAACGAATCAATCATTTTTATTGTAAAATTATAAAATTTTTGTAACCCATATTTTAATTTAATTTATTAATTTAAATATAAAGTGGTGGAATTATTCCAGGAAAATAATTTAATTATAAAGACTTATTAAATTCTACAGTCATTTAATGCTTTTGCCTTTTTAGTTTCAGGTTATGATTTAGAAGTTATTAGAATTAATTTTAGTATTTACTAAAACACAGTTCTTGAATCAATGGGGTGTGGTGCCGAGACTTAAAAAACTCTATGTTCGAATAAATTGAAATAAATTCAATTAAATACATTTTTCTAATGAAAGTTAACTATATTTTAATATACCTGAACAATCTCATCAGATATTGATTTTTAATGCAAAAGAATTTATGAAAATCTAAAAAGAATCGTCCACGTTTTATCTTATCAGCCATAAATTTTAAAAAAGCTTATATGCATGTAAACATTAAAGCTATCCAGCACTAGGAGAAGCCAATGAGAACGTTATGCTTGTACTTAAATGAGACAAGTGATGCAAAAATTAGAAGGTGGATTTCCTTTATTTATATATTTTAATATTTCACGCTTGATGAAGCTCAACAACACGCTATCTACAAATTAACACGAAACACAAATTTGATTTCACAATTGCATGCATACCACATATTTATATTAATAATATATAAACTAAGGCGCTCTTTTCAGATACAGGAAAATATAAAAAAAAATCTTCGAAAGGCCCCAAATTTTTTGATAATTACACCGTTCAGCATTTTCAGCAACATTTAATAACGTATCTGCTGAATTGCTTAGTGATATATTTCGGTGGCGACTTTACAATCATCATATCCAAGTGTTTTGAGGTTTGCTTGAATATGCGACAGAATAATTTTTTTCTAAAATTTAGAAAGGTTGTTTGAGTTGGTGATAACAAGACTTAAAAAAGTTTAGAAAAACTCGAAATTGTGATTACCATATTAAACCTTACAACAATGGTTACAGCATTTTATACATATAGAATTTATTTTAAAAGTGTGCTTACATATTTTATCGTAAAATTTTTGTAAATTTTTTCCACATTCGCTTACTTTTAATATAGGAACAAAATTTATGTTCCCATTGAAGGAAATCGGAAAACACGCATTACAGATTTCAGTTAAATAAACTTGCTAGTTCTTATTGGATAATTAATTGGAATAAGCTATAAATAAACATAATAAAAAAAAGGTGTACATATTTGCATACTTTGAATGTATTTTTTACAATTATTTTCGCAGTCGGTAAGAGGCGTGGGATAATTAAATGTGGGTGAATATATAGTATCTTCTTGTAATCCAGTTTAAAGCGTAATAATTCTGCTTCTGATTTATTTGGGGTCTCGCGCAGACAATCGCGATTATATCCCCTTCTTTGAGTATCTTAAGCCAAATTTCGAAAACGGTCAAGTCGCGATATACAAATTTTACTTTATGATTTCAATGTCAAATCAAGCAAGGAACGTTAGTTTCTATCATGAAAGCTCCGCTTAAGGAGTGAGACTAAGCTGGCTTTGGATAATTAGTTGTGAAATAAAAATACTTTATCACACGCCACTTACTCCTGCACTCTGACTGCAATATTTACGAGGAATGCAATTACGTTTCTTCCTCCTTTCGTACCGCCGCTGAAGAAATCATCACCTTACGGCGAAGCGAAATGGAAATTCCCAGTCCTGAAAAAAAATTTTTATATATGGGGCTATGCAATATATATCTATATTCGTTCAGAATTTTTAAATCGAGAAACTCCTCAAAAACTTGTTTGTCAATCGCAAAATCTGTGCTTAATCCCAAAAGAAACGACGTTTAATTTGAAATTTTTTGGGCTAAGCTTAATTATTTGAGCTTTTACTTATGAACAACATTCACCTGTATTGTTATTTCGATTACCTAAAGGTTCTCATACTATTTTGACATACATTGTCTCAATGTCATTTTCTTTCTTTATCCTTGATTTAAATTTTAAGTCTTCCTGACATGAAAATGACAATCGCATACACAAATTTCACCAAAAATAATAAATATCTACTGAACGTTCCCCGCTCAGCATTGCATCCTCAACGCAAGGACACATATTCTTAAGCCCGTTCATACGACATGGACTCTTCTACGCTTTAACTCTTTCTTTGTCAACGGCTTGCACAGCAGGAAAATAACTCTTTTTTATCGGTACTCGTCCTGCATGCTTGCCAGTAGTACATTTTCGCCAATGTGTTTGTGGTGACTTGGTTTGTATGCAAATCGTTCGTACTTGCAAACACTTGTCATATACATTTGTGGTTTCCAAAAAAAAATTTAGAGCTTTAAATATTACAGTGAGCAGGTAGAATATCAAAAATGTAATGCAAACTAGGCGACATATGAGTTTTATATGTTTGTGGAGATGAATCGAAATTGATATATGCAATAAACACAAAAACTACTTTCAAATCTAGGCATTACAATAATTTTACAAAGTATTTTGGTATATCCTCTACGACCCAAGATATACAAGTGCTTAGCTTAAAATCTGGTTACGCAGTTACTTAAATGTTAGTTTTCAGAAAAAGCATAAGTATCATGCATGTTTCCTGTTAACCCGTGAACAACGCCTTAACTCTATAGTCATTTCCCTTCTTGTGTTGAATCGTCGCCTTGCGTATGAGAAAAGGAGAATTACCGCTTGCTTAAAAATATTCATAATCTGCCTCCAAAATCTTGAAGAGTGAATTGATAAACGACTTAACGAGTTAACTTTCCTGTGATTACTTAAGCATAACTCAAAATGCATTGATCTTATCGATGTCCGATACCCGACGATTTTAACAAAAACTATTACTAAATAAAACTCTAATATATCTTTATCACTTCAGGTATTTTTTTTTTTCAATTTTGAGGGTTTTAAAATGCGCTAAAACCTGAAATTTTTATAACCATCAAACATTAGCATTAAATTTATCGTAAAAAAGAGGTAAAGAAAACAGAACTCAATTGCAGTAAGACTATCTGTAAAATGCATTTCTGCTTCGGCAAAAATCGGAAGTGCCGTCAGTAAGAAAAAATTAAAGAATGTTTTAACAGTATTTCAAAATTTTCTATAAATTTTTAAAAACACAAAGAAAAAATAGAAGTTTTTAATAATTATCATCATATTTTTTGTACCTATTAAAGTTGTGAGTAAATGTATTATTATGAAAATAAAGAGAACGAAATATTGAACTGAAGGTGGCACAGTGTCGAAATTTGGCAGTCTTCATAACAAATTTAACACGAATTACGAAATTCAGTCTAAGAGAAATCAAGAACCTAAAAAAGAAACGAAAACTGACGACACTGAACATGGCACAGAGTCTTAAAACCAAACTTAACAAGGGATAACGGATAATCGTTCAAAACTACAATACACTCCTACCATGTCAAAAACTTCAACAATTAACAAAAAGAAGAACGTTTTTGTTTTTAGTTATACGGCCTTTAGATTTGTTCATAAGAATAACCACAAAATCAAAAGCACAGCAATAACAATGCAACAAATGAGCTTATTAAATCTTTTTGATAAATAGTTTAAAGAACAAAAGGCACCACAATGAAAGGAAAACAGCAGCGACATTGCACAGCCAATTTATTGTCCATACACGCTCCAATTAAAATTTATACGCTTTGGCAGCCAGCAACATAGCCAACAAAAGCCAACAAAAGCCAACGATAGCTCACGCAGTTCCCGTCGCATTATAAATTAAATGCACGAAACAATTTATACGTATATGTAAATGTGCGTATTTTTAAACAATTGAATATATTTAACTACTAACATGCTCGTACAAACATACAA
Source organism: Philophylla caesio (assembly GCA_963971545.1). Taxonomy (NCBI): domain Eukaryota; kingdom Metazoa; phylum Arthropoda; class Insecta; order Diptera; family Tephritidae; genus Philophylla; species Philophylla caesio. The sequence continues at coordinate 205,325,573 of OZ020604.1, forward strand.
ATTTATGAATGAATTGCTTTTGACGTCATAAGCAGTCATCACAATTTTGATGTGGGCAATCTACTATGTAGACTCATTTAAACCGCATCTGCTGAATTTGGCTATGTTTTAGAAACCCTTTGTGCGCAAATGCTTTTAAGTTGTCAGTAGTATGGGTAGTGCAGTGTAGCGTTAGATATACATATGTACATATGTACATATCAGTAAAAGCATACAGACTGTGTGTGGAATTTAATTATCATGTTGAATAACCCCCGCATTTTTCGCAAAACATGGCATTGGTATTTCTTTCACATTGCCTCCTACATATCACGATAATAAGTACTATATATACGACTATCAATAAACTTTCATATAAATAAATGCATTAGTATGTAGGTACAACATCTGTTTAAAACAATATTTGTATGTTAATATATTAATAAATATTCCCTTAATTACCGCAATTTATTCGCATGTGCAAAAAAAGAAATTTCAGAACAGAAAAATGTCTCTTAATTAGGTAGATACAACGCATTACCAACGAAACAAGCAACAAAAAATTCCTGTTGGCAATAATTAATAGGAACATTCACATATTTTATTTATGTATTTCTTATTTTCGCAGCCATTCTGTGCATATTTGATAAGTATTTAATTAACAAAGGAAATCTTCGAGCTATTTGTGTTTTACTATGTGACAATGAGGCAAATGACAATGGTATTAAAAGATTCCATAAACAAGCTGGCAGCGAGTTAATATAAATTCATGTTTACTAATGTGCTCACATTAACTTAATCGCATATCTTTTTATCAATAGTTTCTGGATAATTAGCTGCTTATTGAGATAAACAAATCATTAATTAATTGTGTCACAATATCCCTTTCAGTCCCGAGATAAATCCAGGGGCAGAATAATTTTTTTGATGATTGGTTCCTTCAATATGGATCAAATATATTGAAAAAAATTTGTTTTTAAATTTTTACCCCACCTCGCCTAGATTTTATGGGTTGTGCAATATATTGTACAACAGGACTGAACGGTAACGCTATACATACATATACAAGTCCAAATTAACATGAAGGAAAGAAAGCGATAATTCGTAAAAAAATCAGTTTTATTCCGAAAACAAAACAAAAATAACAATTCAAATATTCAGTTGTAACAAAAAATTCATATAATGATATAAGTAGTTTAATTGATACTTATTCAGCAGTGTGGTACTTATAAAAGCAATTTGCAGCTCGTTTAAAGCACAGAAATACGTTACACTTTACGCAAAACGCGAAAGTGCGTTGATTGCAGTTCTCATACTTGCATCTGTGTCTTCTTTTCCAACCCCAATATAATTTGAAGCTAGGTGAACTGCTTTATTGCCGTACCATTTCGTTATGAGAACTTTTCAATTTCGACTTAGAAGCTCGGCCGAAGTTCCCCTCCCTTTTGTTTTCATATCGTTGTCTGCAAGCAAAGGTGGGTGGTTGAATCGATTGACACGAATCGTACCAGTACTGAGAATATGCCGATCAAGCAAAATTTCAAACAACTGGAAAGTGGAAAAAAAATTGTCGAAAAATAATTTGGAATTCGTTTGCATAAATGTAAAATCACTGCAGCTCCAAATCCAAGTTCTTTCAGACTATGTTCAGATATCTCTGTAGTTTTTCCTTGATAGGCTATAAAATCATAAGGTCTTCCACTTTTTCCACAAAGCACAAACAGTTTTATACCCCATGGGGTGGGCTTTCCTTTTATGTACTGCTTGATTGACAACGCTCCTTTGAAAGGAATCATTTGCTCATCGACACAAAGGTTTCCCTCTAGCTCATGTTTCCACATTTCTTCACGAACAGCTTTCATAATTGGTCTGACTTTATATAATATATCGACATAGTGGTATTATCAACTAAATGAAACATCATTCGCAGTTGAAAAAAGTGGTCTCTTGCCATATGTTGTGTAATAAGCGAAACTGCGGTAGCTTCCTCCCAAAACATACGAACTCTTGGGTACTTCAAAATGCTTATCAGGGCATGAATACCAAACAGAACTTGAATTTCTTTACCATTAGTATGTTCAAAGTTAACTTTGTGATCTTGAACTGCGTATAAGTTCTTAAAATGTGCTGCTGAGGCAAAAAACTCAAATGGAAGGTACTTGGAAAAATACACGTAGGGCGTCTTAATAGGCTCTTGAACAAAGTCAGGCTCCTCAAAAACCTTTGCATTATTGTCATATGTAGTATGATTTCTAGCACGGCGCCATTCGATGTCTTTCGACTTTGTATAGTTGAAGCATTCCTGTTGATCGTCCAATTCTATTGGTGGTTCCTGAGAGAGGACTGCGGTCCACCTCTTGGGAAATTATTTGAAGAATGAGAGACACTTGATAGTTCCGATGCTGATGACGACACTTGTACATCCTTAGTAGAGGCAATGACAGAAGGAACAACTCTGTTCCTTAGACTTTTTTCGAAATAGCGACGTCCACAATTTCTTGAAGTTTTGCTATAATAGTCGACGAATGACTGGTCAGTTTCTTCGTCCGTTGCAAATGGATCTTCTTCTTCTTCTGAACCCTCATCGACATTAAGTGTATGGCGTATGGCTTCAGTTTCAACATCAAACTCATTTTCCGCAACATTGGGGTCATCTCCGTCCTCGGCATCAGAGATGTTTTTCAATAGGTCATACCACTGATCTTCAGTCAAAATTTTTCCTCCAAATGTGGTCAAATTATCAGTGTGCTATTTCTAAAACGCAAAACTCAATTAAATCATATCTAACATAAAGCAAATTAAAAGTTTTAAGGAAAATATAGCAGCCAAGCTCAAAATTCCACAAACTGAAAAATCGAAAAATAACTGAAAAATTCGTAATTTTTGCACCACTAAATCCCCTTGTACAATATATTGTACAGGACTTTAAACTCAAAAGGAGCACTTACCTGCGGTTTTTTTCTACAGCAAACCGAATATTTGTATATTTACATATACTTTCTTTATAAAAAAAAATAATTTTAGGCACTAAACATTTACTTTGCACTATTTTTTCGGTTTTACTTATGCGCAAGTCAGAAGGTATAGATTTTTTATATCCTTCCTTCATAAAGGCAAAAATATTACTGATTTGCAGTACGACCACGGGTCGGTTATAATGTGCAATCGATAAAAAAGTATATTTCAATCGACTCAAGGCAACTGCTTTACCTGAACTGCAAATCAGTTATTTTTAAAAATTTTACGAATATGTGTACAATATATTGTACACCTGGAACGAAAGGGATATGTAGCCGTTGTATTTGAATATGTAGCGGTGCGTGCTACAACTCGCTACGCAACCGAGTTCCGATATCAGCCAGGGCGAGAAAAATTAAAATCATAGAAAAGGTTCTTCAATTACAATTTATTATTTTCATTTGGTGCTACTTCGCAGCACGTGCGATTTATGAGAGACATTTTTAATATTAAAAATTGAAAAAGTTTTGACACTTAAAAAGTAAGTTTCCCGGAGACTTTTTCATTTATTGAAAATTTTATACGAAACGTAAAAATATAAAAAAATAAAATTAGTGTTCCAATTTTTATTTTATCTATGTCAGCAGGTCAAATGAAGATATTTCTTTTACATTCCATAAGGTCTCTGAAAGAATCACTGGCCACTTTTGGGAGAGAAACTGTTAAGTCTTTCATTAAGCGGCGGCTTAAAAAATCCTTCACCTATATAATTGATGAAATCAATACTTAAGATAATGAGTAAGTGAGCGGATCATTATACCCATTTTTTTCACTTATATTTTAATTAGGCAAATTAAATTAATATGGATACAAATAAAATTAATAACAGAAAAATATATCGATATAATTAATTTTCGATAAGCCATCAAGAGTTATATCTGATGTTGCGATGTATTTTTTTTTTTTTCGTGTTCAAAGTATTATACAAACGATCATGGTCAACCATTACAAAAGCATTTTCGAAATGGAAAATGAGCGTCAAACTTCAGTTAGTACATGCCGTCTGTTTAACGCAATTTTTTTTTAAGAACGTGATCTAAATTTGTTATTATTTCTGACATGTAAGTTATTACCCGTTTCAGGTTTACCGAAAGCAAATGATGGCACAATGTAAAAATCAGTTTGTTTTTATCTCTAATTAAGGCAAAGGAAAACAAAAAACAAAAAAAAACGTTCCGTAAATGTATGCTCATCTAACTAGAGTAGCACATAATTATTTGCGAGTCTTCTGCGAATGTTCTATTTTAAAACTTGTATATTTGAACAATGCGAATGTGGCTACTTAATTGTCCGTGTGAAAATTAGAATTTTATAAATTTGGATATTGTGATCCTCATTTTTGCTCTATAATTTAGCTGATATTATCATGCTGTCTATGAAGTTATTTAGCAAATTTTACATTTCGCCACATTTTTACGCTGTCAATAAGATAACAGCGAATAAAATAATAAAACTAATTATGCAAATTGTTGCTTATTCAGTAGAACGTGAAATTGTAATATATAATGACATGATAAAGGTGAATTATGTTAATTAGTTCAAAAATTTATTGTGTAAAAAATAAAAAAAATATCTCTTAATGAAATTCGTTATATTTGTATTTTTTTTTTCGAAATAAAACTCTTGTGTTAACAAATGCATACACACAAAAGCATCTCATGTTAAGTATTTATAAGCGTTTTGTGGAATTCGTAACTGCCAATAACAGTTACCCTGCCCAGGTGAGCATATACAATTCCGAAAGACTTTTAATTGGTTATAAATTAAATTATATTTTTTATTAAATTTATAACGCATTTTTTCCATCTATTTGATATTAATGGGCACTTTGAGATAGTGTTATAGTTGAGCACAACTGGTTTAAAAAAAAATACAGTTTGTTAAATGAAAAATTGTGCGCCTTCTGTGCTGTGCTGATCAGAAAAGCGAAATTGAATATATGAAACAATTTTATGTATTACAACTATGTTTAATAAAATATAACATTGTTAAAATTAAACTTTTTAACTGTCGCCATCTTCTTGATTATGTTTTAGAATAATTGACAGCCAAATAAATTTTTTTTTCTTCTGTGCACTTAAAAATATCTCAAGATTTGTGGGTTTACTAAACGATTCTGAATTTTGTTGATGAATAGTGGTTCTCCTATATATTGAAGGAACAATCGTTAAAGATTGTAGCCACACCTTTATATTATAAATTCCTTTATTCACGCATCAGTTTTTAGAAAGACCTTTGTACATACTCTCGATATCTCCTTAATTTTAGTTGTAGTCTAGTGTCATTTCAGGCTTCCACTTTGGACTATATCTTATAAAACATATGACCACTTTGTTTTAAATTAGTTAATGGTTCAATCACATTTTTTTTCGGTTAAGAAACATGTTTTCGTAAATTGAAAAGAACACAAATGCAGAGGACAAGTTACACAAGTGCCGTCTTAAGGTTTAGCAGGGTGAAAAGACGAGATGGTTCTAAGGCCCATGAAGCAAAATGACCGCAATACATAACGAAATAATTTCGTAGCCAATGATGTATTCCGGGATCAAATTTTTTCTCGCATACTCTCTCTGTTGAGAGATCCAGCACAATGCTTCCATTTCCTTCTATTGAAAAAATAAAGCCAAAGTCCTAAAAATGGTTGCAGTTTCAAGATAATTCCCCGATAATTTCTCTGTTTTGGGTCTTACAACAGAGCTGTACTTTTTACCAGCTCATTATTGATTTCATTGCCATCGAAACAAGCGGTATCAGTTTTTTCAATGCTGGATTCTCTAAGCCTCAATTATTATACTAATTATGATTATTATAATAATCATTATTTTTTCTTTATTTTTTTTTTTGTATATTTTTAAATTAACAATTAGTTCATTCCACCACACAAACTTTTTCTGCAAAATTTTAAGAATATATTAAAATAAATCAAATGAATTTTGCCAGTATACTCGTATGAAACTCTCTGCTTAGAACATTTTTTGAGTAAGTAGTTTTGTAGGACATTATATTATGGTACAATAAAATTCGTGGATGAATTATATACAAATTACCGTTGATATTCCCCTCACATGCTCCTCTATATGAATGTATGTTCAGTCGCCACTGTATCACACACACACACACACCCACATATGCACACAAAATGCTCGGTTGCATTGCAGCGTATTTCTGTTTTAATTTCACATCGCCCTTTTTTAATCACAATTCTCGTTTTGCTTCTCGATGTGTGAACGCTATTTTGTTATGAAATGCGTTGGTGTTTGCAAGCGCGTAATGTAAAAATTCAACAAAACAAAAAAAAAAGGCCATTGAAATACGTACAACTGTGTTTGCTCGCATAAGCGTATGCTGAATTAAACGGAATTTTTTTGCAAACGTAACTTTTCAGTTTTAATGATGTTGTTGAACTTAATCACCAGAGTTTTGTGCAAATAATTTCAGCGATTTATTTGAAGAAATGCTCCAATGTGGGAACGAACATTTTTGGGTGCATTTCACGTTTAATTTATTTAATTATTATTTATTTTTTTTGTAATTACAGGCATTATTGCTAATGATTTTATAGTAGGTTTAATAAAAAATTGATTTTGTAAACATGTGAGTGTTTTATCAAAATATGCTAAATGTTTTAAAGCAAGTTATTTTTTATTTCGCTAAAGCTTTCTTTTTTAACTTTGTTGCCGTTATTTCGGAGATCACCACATCTCCTCATCAGACTTATTTTTATTTATTTATGTAATTTTAAACATATGAAATGCAACTCTTATTGAAGTGAGCATACAATGGAATAAAAAATAATACAGTTGCAATATTTTGACAAGTTTTTACTTTAATTTCTATTCTCTCAAAAATGTAATATATAAAATTGTATGCAAAATATAAATTGATTCTGCAAAACATCATCAAAGTTTCCAAATTTATTGAAATTTTTATTAAATTCTTCATTATGTTGTCCTGTAAATTTTAGTGGCATAATGTGCAAGTTTTATCTTTAAAATTTTGGCTAATTTTTGAGTTTTTTACACCGGTAATTTTTAAAATTTTTGTTTAGATAGTAATAGTTCCTTTACAACTTAAGGCATTCGCTAAAGTCTTTTCGTAACTTTAGGTATTTAAAAGCAAACACAATTGCTATGATGCTTTTGTTGTTTCTTTTCTGCTGCAAACTGTTCAATATGAATTGCACCAAATTGAGTTTTATACTCACAAGAGATTTTTAAGAACTCAAAACTTACACTTTGTTGTACTAAAAGATCTTTAAAACTATGCACTCAAAAATGTGCTAAAAAAATTTTTTTTAAATTATCGAAATTTATGGAGTTTTTATAAATTTAGATTTATTGAGGAAATAAATTTATTTAATTGAGCTTAATAAAATTGTCAATTATTTTTTAAATTAAAAGATATTGAATGAATTTAAGATAAACTCAAATTGATAAATCATAACTCGCATTTTTATAATTTTTGTAAAGTTAGTGTACATACTTACAAATATACCTAAATGAAAGCTAACTATACAAACGTTTGTATAAAATTCTGTTTTCTTTAAGAGTTATACCTTTTAAAAAAAAAATGTTAAAATAAAATAATATAGTTTCTTAACTAAAAATGCTATTTTTCAAATAGACTAAGAAAAATATTATATTAGTCATATAAAATTAAATGTATTCCCAAACTTAATACAACAAATGCTTCAAAACTATGATCATATTTTGCTGACGCGTTAAAAGAAGTTTCACATTTCATTTATCTGCATTTTTGCACTTAACTACGCCTTTGCGTACATTTAATCACACTTGTTTAACGCGCTCTTGCCATTTCATAATAGAATCTTTATGTGATTTTTACAAGGAAAAAGACTAACAGTTGGAAGAGCTGCCAAATCCAAATCCTCATCAGCCTGCTAAAAAACTAACTTAAATAAATTGTTAACCTTTTTACACAATTTCGCAACCCGCAACCCATCAAGCAGCAAAACAACATTTCATTTAGACGATATTTATTCGGCTGGGAGCATACTTTTGCAGTTTTTTTGTAATTTTTATATCTGTGGTGTGCAGTATTTGGGTCTGCGAAAAATTCCACAACAAAATTAATTTATAAAAACTTTCCATCTAAACGAAAAAGGTTGAAAGAGTGAAAAGTTAAGACTTCGGAGCACCTTAGAAAAGTCGCAATCAGTGCAACTCAACCCTTTCGACCAGTTGTCAAGTTGTGCGTGAAACGGAGTGATTGCTGAAGTCAGTCGTAACTTTAAGCCTCGTTAGCGCCATTGTTATTTTATTTTATTACATTGTATGTTATTTGTTGATTTTCGAAATATCTTTGTTCGCTTTATTTTAAGAATGCTCCTTCGCTGTGTTTTTTTTTTTGTCAAAAACCGAAATCAAAGGGGTAAGTAGCGAGAAATTTCACTTCTTTCAAATACACAAACGACCACGACGAGACATTTTAGAGCCTCTAGCTCACCAACAACACTGCGCACAATTTTTTGTATGAGAAATCAGTTTTTTGGAGAATATATAAGCTTATTATAGTGGTCAAATTTTGGTGTTTTTCACTATTAAATTCTTGAATAGAGCAGATATAACGCAATACATATATTTAATTTAGAGAAACACTTGCACAGTCAGCCACATTTGGACAATTTATTTATTCTACAATTACTTAAAACTATTTTTCATTAAAAGAGTAGTAAATCCTCTAACCAAATCCATAAAATTCCATTTATTTATTTAATATAAATCATACAAAATTAACAATAACTTAACGAAATTCAAATAATTTCCAACTTAAAAAAAAATATATTTAAAACTTCATTTATTTATTTAATATGACTAATACAAAATTAACAATAATTTAACAAAATTTCAAACTTTTTAAAAAAAATATATTTTCAACTTTTTTGAGTAGGCAGTTTTGTAGCTCATTCAATTTGAGTACAATAAAGTGCACGTTTTTAGTGGCTACAAATTGCACTGATTTTTGAAATTATTTTTCTGACGCACTAACGCAATTCCTTTCATATGAAAAATAATGGTGGTTCTGCCTTATATGCGGAAACTGCCAGTAAAAAATTGTCAAAAAGCAGTTTTAACTTGTACATACTTAATATTTGCACTTTTTTAGAAAAAATATTAACTAATCGAAAAATTGCATACTCAAAAAAATTCTAAAAACTTTTTTAAAAAATTAGAAATTTTTATAAAATTGCCTACCACACTTACAAAACTAACATCACGTCTGCTCAAATCGATTTTCATACTACACTCCTGGTAAGACTCTGCTCTCGTATTGATTTAATTACATTCGCCAATATTCATTAATATCACATCAATACTACGATATTTCTTAATTGAAAAGTTGCCTAATGTAATACAACAGTTAAGCGATGTTAGTTTTCCAACACCACTCCCACCCCTTAAAATGGTAAGCAGCATCAGTTGTCAGCGAATAGAGCGAAACGGCGAAATTACTAATACTCACATTGTCACCTACACCCACCAATCGGTATTGACATGGAACTCAAATTGACACACGTGCAGACATAATACAACAGAGAGCTCTCTCTCTGGCAAACAATAGCACCTAGTGGCATTACATTGCTCATTCCACCGCAACCATATTCATATAAACAAGCGTACAAATATAGAAATGAACACAGATTATACTACGAGTATATTTGTCTATTTGTCATTTCCGTCCTCATTTTTATTATCTTACTGTGACAATATGCATTTTGTCGATATGCTGCACAGGAGGCAAAGTTGGTATTAATGGTTAGGACAAAGTTTACGAGCATGAAACCGCATAGATTTTTCAATTTCGTTGACACTCATCGTTGTTGACTTTCGTGATTGTTTGTGTTCGATTGAAGCGAGCAACAATGCTCGCCATGAGCGTGATAAATGTGATATCGTACTTATATTTTGCCTTGGCAAATATTTTCAAATAACAATCAGCATGCAACGTGCGCTGAGTTTTTTTTTTTATATCAGTAATGAAAATATGTTGGTATTATCACGAAGCCACCGATTATAAAACTTTAGAAGGTGCATGTGGAAATTCACTTGGTAATATCCCAATAAATATATCTACCAAATTGTAGAGGTGCATGCATCTATATACATATAAATCGATTGAAATTGTACCACATTTCATTGCGTTCTTGTTGATTTGTTCTTTTCTGTACATTTATTTGACAATGAATCGTTGACAGTGGCGTATAAGTAATCTATGTTAGTTCAACCGATTGCTTTTGTATATTTGTGCACGAAAAGTTTGATTTCTTTTTAATTAAGTTGTAGGATAGTTTTTATTTCGAATGAGCATGCAATGCAAACAAGTAAAACAATTGAATTCACTGGCAGTATTTAACTTTGTTATAGAATTTTTTTTTAAGATTTTCTGTTCACTGAATTCGTGATGCAGAAACGATTGTATATTTTTATTTAATTTATTTGCAGTTTCCTTCTAAAAGACTGTTCCACAAAAAAGTTCATTTAAATAAGCAAGATAATATTTCAGTTTTGACAGCTACAACTCAAGTAAACTTAAGGCTTTTTTTTCTTATATGTACATATTTGTCGCTTAAGCTTGTGGTGTGCTGCTCAGTGAACAATAAATGTTGAAATGTTTTTATACAAAGTATTAACGATGAAAATATAGTTCACATATCAATAAGCGACATTGGACAATATTTTTCTTTTTTATTTGTTGTTATTATTTTTATTTTTTTTCAAATAAAATACAGTGAATTTTCCAGGATAAATATTTTATAAAAAATATACTAAATCTATATATTAATTTAATAAAACTTCCATTATAAGTACACATTATTTTGAAAAATTAGTGAGTACTCAGCTTTAAAATTCATTTGTATTTGGTAAATTAAGTATACGTTTTAAATTGTTAAAAACTGCCACTGATTTTTAAGATTTTTTTGTGTTATTTGCTTTTATACAACGTTTGTATCAAAGTTATTTTTATATGAAAATATACAGGACTAAAAAAAATATTATTCTCAAAATCAACTAAAGTTTTAACAACTTTGAATGTATACTTAATATCACAACTTTTAAGAAACTCTCTTTGAACCGTCGCAAGTCTATCCAATGGCGCTATATGAGGATTAGGCGTGGTTGTTGCTCGTCGATACCATTCATAACGGTAACATATTACAGAGTTTCTATATGATATTTTCTTTTATAAGGTTTGAATTACTTTTTTTAGTTTTAATTAAAGATACATTTTTTTAAACTAATTTAAACTTACTCAGCATCATTTTTGGAAGGCTGCTTCAATTTTTCCATAAAGTGAATAAAGCTATACCGCAGAGCTATACAAGTTCGTTTTGGAACTTACTGTACTCAAACTTTCTCTTCACATGCTGTTATGATTTTCTAAAAAAAATAAAATCTTTTAAATGTTTTTGTACTCCATTTATAATGACCTTTTAAGGTTACTGTAAATTCATTTATTAACCATAAAGCTTTCTTCGTTTTATTTGAATGAAACTACTTAATTGAGTCCTTATCTAGTGGGCTCTATCAGTCTAAAATCGCTCAAATTTGTCGACAAATCTTTTGCATAAATGGTGATTTTATTTTTGCCAAATCGAATTCATTGTTTTACCGTGGAATGCAAAACGGCTTTTGTGGTGTAGTGAGCGCTAACAAAAAACAAAAAATTAATTTTTATCGAAAATAATTTTCACTAGAGCGGCTCGTATGAATCACTCGATGGCTTACTGTAATTTCCTTTTCTGAGCGCGACATACCATCGCAACATATTTTAAATTTAATAACCAGCAAGCGGTGGAGAATTCAGTATATGAGTATTAATGGATATTCGCTACCAGTAAAAACGGTGCTGCTCTTATTCAGCCACTTGAAGATTTTAAAGGAATCCAATACCAATACCATGAGCGGTATGTTTGATTTCATCCTTGCATATCTCCTTGGTGTATGAGTCCTTTCTGCGTTTACATCGTCGGCCACTCGCTGTGCTATGTACAATATTCAGCAGCAGCCGTTTAAAAAAGTTGTGCGTCTTTATGATTTGATGGCAATAATGTGCGGAACGTGTTCTGATCTCATCGAATATTGTTCGCTTCTGCACTACAAAAAAGTTAATAATTTTCTTGTTATGCGCCAACACAAATTTACTGAGTGTTATTTATGCGACACCAAACTTTTAACCGCAGATTTTGGCATGTTTGTCAATTACAAATAGCTTCGCGAAGTACCATCTTCATTTATACATACATACTATTGTATAACCATATATTTAGATCCGACAAATAAGAGGGAGATGCCACTTTTTTCCGCAGAACTGCCGTAAAAGTTTCAAACCTGGTCAAAAACATATTTTGAAAATTATAAAAATAAAATGGGATAAATTAATTAAATAAAATTAAGCAAAGTTTAAGATACATTTTTATATTAAAAAATTAAAAACTTTTAAAAACCAGAATGTAATTTCACAGTTCAAAAACTACAAATTTCAATATGTTCTAACTTCTAAGGAAATACTCCTTCTATATACTCCTTCTTTCGTATACGATTACCCACCGGAAGAAGGTATATCAGATATGTTCAATAAGTTTTTTGTTAGACTAAATCGGATTTCCGAACTCCACAAAGCAAACCAGCGCGCCACGCGCTGTCTTAAGCTTATGCTTTTTGAACTTTTGGTGTCTTCTTTCCCTTCACTGGAGGAATTGCATTTTTTTTTTCATCGTAATTTCATATCAGTTCTGTGACTTTTGTTTAAATTATTTATGGAATAGGCCAAAGTTTCTGAAATAGGCCACTTGAAGGGATATCCTATTTTAGATTAAACAAAAACGGATCAATTGTTATTGAGCTCGATGCCCGTTATTTTTTATGCTAGATTTTATTAGATAAAAAAAATCGAAATTTAGTGCAGTAGATAATAGATAATGGCTGTTATTTCATCTTTTCATTGAACTTCTTTATTGTTTTTGCTTCTTCCAGTTGTGTCAAGTATCGGCACAAGGAATCAATGCAATACCAGAGAAGCTCAGTCGAAAGATTTTAATAAATCCTACTTCCAACAGAGCATAGTATTTATTTATGCCAAAATAGTTAAAGTGATTTTATTTTTGCGTGGAGTAGTAAAGGTGGTCTTCTTCGATCAATTGGTACACAAAATATTTGAGTTTCTTAGATATTCTGTTAGAAAATTTGTCGCCATTTGGAATAGAGTTGATTAATATTTTCTGGTAATCTTCTAGTGTATATTTAATAAATAAATACTTATGTTTCAAACGTTTGCTTCCATATAGCAAATCCGAAAAAAAATCAATAACCAGCGGTAAATTTTTGCTACTTGAAACTTATATTTTATTTATTAGAATTGAATGGGCCACATTTCATGCTCAAAAAATTTATATATATATATGTATGTACTTTAAAAGAAAATTTGTTAAATTGTTATAAAACTTGTATAATGGGTTTATGTGTGAAATGAATCTGTTTTGTGTTACACAAGTTCCTATACACAAGTTTTGTTTTTTGTTCAAATTTTAAAATAACAACATATTGTTCAATAAACAAATTATCCGAATTTGTTAATATGTGAGTGCGCTATATATTTGTCACGGACTATATGTATGCATATTCGAGTAAGTAAAATTTCTCAAACTCCAACGACCCAGTTATCTTACAAGCATAATAGAAATTGGCGAATCATTAGCTAAGTGAACTTTAAAAGTAGCAAATTTTCACGACCCATTTAAACTTTAATCAGCATAAATTCCTCTACAACATACATATACATGTAGATATGTTTATGTATTTCGTGTAAAGTTGGGTGTTATGATAACGCGACTGCAACGAAACGATAGCTGTTTGTGTTATCCAAGAAAAATTAGGTTTTGAGAAAAGTTCTACTATGCTTTGTAATGTCATACTGTTACCTTAGCAGCTTCGCAAGTAGCATCTTAGCAGTGCCATGCAAACAAAAAAAAAAAAAACAAACACGAAAGAAGTTCACGCAATTGCCAAGAAATAAAAGCAAATCAAAAACTGTTGAAAACAAGTAACAAAGCTGGGAAAGGCTGGCAGGGCAGAAAGGTCGTTTGATATGCAACTCGGCAAGAGTACAAAGTCAGCGGCAATTACCTTTAACGAGGTAACTTCAAGTGCAACACCAACAGTGGCGCAAAAAATATTGCAAGTATTATTCTAAAGTTAAGAAAGAACAACTGTCGTATTTATTTTTTATTTTCTATTTTTAAGTTGCCACCACATTTCAGTTCTTCGAGTTGACAACAAAGTTGCAGAGTTGAAAATGCATTCGAGTACTCGTACCATTCGCCATGAAATGCTTTTGAAAAGCTGAATTCATTTAACGGCGTCGCCTATTATGTCTCAAATGTAAAAGTATACTTTCATACAAACGTAGTATTTATATTGTACGTTTATGTACATGTACCAAAGAAGATGATTATAAGTAAAAATGTGTTTGGTATGAATACAAAAATAAACCTGCTAAGTAGCTTACTACAGAATACCAACGAAGTTTGCAGTTAAGTAGAATGTAATTTGGTGTATCCTTGGAAGGCGAGAAAATGTCCAAGTGCAAATCACATTTATGAGTCTGGAGGTTATTGTATTGTGCGGCTTAAATTGTGAATGTAATCGTTAGTTTTGTTGATGTAAGAGGATAAATGTAAGTGCTAGCGGCGTGTTAAGGGGGAATTTAAATTTTTTCATAATTTTGAAGAATTACGGTAAATTAATTTAATCTCTTAATTAATTAAAAATCATATGAATATATCTTTGAACTGTGTTCTAATTCAATATAAGTTATTGAAATCAAAAATGCTATTCTGGCTACTTTAAAACTGCCTGTGGAAACATATTAACGATTGCTTTTGCAGGTATATTTGAAACTTAATATCCTTCAACAAACAAGCAAAGCTCTTTAAAATTCCTTTATGAAATGAAAAATGTATTCATTAAACTCTAGTTGTAAATTAGATCTCGTGTCACCACTGATAATGGCGGATCTAAATGGAAAATCATCGTTGGTGTGTTCAATTTTCAGTGATTCTAGTTGTTCGCTTAGAACGGATGGCGGCACTAAACGGTGTCGACTTCTAATATCGGTGTTATTTGTAGTCGTTTCGAATAATAATAATTTTAATAATTAACAATTTTATGAAAGATTTTATTTGGAAAAAAGTTTTAGTGGTATAAGTTATAACCGCTATTTCGGAGATCAACCACATCCCTTCATCAGACATCTATTAATTAAATTTTATTTTTTATTTTATGTGAATTTGAAATGTATTTTTGCGTAAGGCTCTGTTAGTTAGAATACACGTAAAAAAAATCATAAATATTAATAATACCACCACCAATCTACATTGACAAAACCTAAAGGCATGCTAAATTTGATATGAGTTTCGCTACAAGGTACGCACAGACATTTGTTTTACTAATTTGCTAATTAACTTACGCTGCGTGTACTTCTCAACCAACCAACCACAAAATACTAATGAAGGCAAAGTGCGAATATTTTATGGCAATTTGAGGGTCCAATATTGGCACGCTTAAAATTGCGTGCAAACAAACTTTATGCTGGCATAAATTTAATGCATTAAAAATGTGTGTAAAACATAAAAAAAATGCTCATGTTTGAATTATTAATTAAAAATGTCATTTACACCGACGCAAAAGCGTAAAATGTAAAAACGACAAACGACAATGAACAACAATGGCAACGACAAAATTTCGCAGCCGGATTTAAGTGGCCACTTTGCACGTTCCTTTTTCCCACAATGATTTGCTAAATTGCCACTTCTGGTGCTCTCGGTCACCGAACTCAAACCATTCCTTCATACTGCAACCCTCGCCACTTCTTTGACATTTTCTTAGCTTGCCACGCTAGTTGCCTTTTGCTATTTGCCACTTACGAGTACGTTGCTTGCGGTTACGCTATGTATGCGTTGCTGTTCGCTATTTTAACCTGAAATGAGTGGGTGCTACCACTGCCACTCTGCGCACTCAATTGCCACTTCTGTTTTGCTTCGTGTAATGAAATAACGTAATTAAACCCACCACCAGCATGCACATTTTTAATTTATTTTTTTTATATATATTTCACTGCTCCACTTTGTAATCTATGACAAGCAACAAAACATTTTATATTCGCCAACAACGTGTCACTGCTGGTAAAGGAAAATATTAATTTTTCATGTCAATGCATGGAAACTTCAAGCGTCGAAATTCAGTGGGAATGGAACGTATGTACAAACATTCGCTAGTCTATAGAAAAATGTTCGTTCTTTAAATGTTTTCTCTAATGTGCGCTAAAGAACGCGAAACTTAAGTTGCTAGCCAAGTGAGGAAATCATAGCAGCATCGAGCGTGTGGCGGTTAGCGTTTTCTGACTGTTGACGTTCTCATGAATGGAAAAGGCAATTGGCATCATGATCATTTTGACTTTTGGCCTTTGAATGCACTTGATTTTTTCTCTATGATTATGTACAATAACTTTTCCATCCCTCATGACTGTATTTATGTATACATACATACATGCAACGATGCAAATAGCCGACGTGCCAGCAATGGCTGGTGTTATTTTTTTTTTCTTTGTGCTTATTGGCAACACACTCGCAGATGGAACAAATGAGACTTTGCGAACTTGTTTTTTTGAACGCAACATTAGTTTTCAAATTTACTAAAAATTTGCATTGTTTTAAATCTGAATCTATGTTTTCAAAAATTTTATATAAAATATAGCTCTATGAACTAGGTTTCGGACGCGACTACGAGACAACAATGTGAAATGATAACTCAGAAAATTGCCATCACCTCAAAATAATGCTAAGAGCTTAACCAGGATGGTCACATGTTTAAGAAGAGATATGCGCAACGTGAATAAATACTTAAGAGGTTATTCATTTTCATTCAAAACGAACAATTTCAAAGGCGTGGTTTCCGGTTCGGGTTTTTGCATTTTCATACAAAAACGATTCGGTTCATGGTTATGTTCGAAGTCCAAAAAAAAGGCGATGGTTCAGTTCAAAAACATGTTCACTACAATTTAAAAACTAACTTATAAAAACTATTTTCGAATTATTTGTCGGCTTGGGATGGGTTACTTTAATTTTACGGATATGTTTTACATGATTTTTTGATAAGATTTTCGTAAATTTTTTTTTATAATGTTTTATAACGTGGTTAATATAATTATTTAAAGATTTCCACTTTTTTATTGGTTTTCTTAATTTTTTGACTTCTTGGAACTCTTTTAGCGAAATAAAATATCTTTACATATGTAAACTTAAGTTAACAATCAAATCCTAAAAGGTAATTACTAATCAGAAAATTAACAGCTCTGGTGACAATTTCTTCGAATATATCATACCGCCTATAAAGAACCTTTTATATGAATTTCAAAAATTTTAAAAGCATAAAAAAATATAGGATATATATTCGCATTTTAAATTTAAAAAAAAAAACTCTTGCAGTTATTTGCCTTTAACTCGATTTTCCTTTTATCTGCCAGTTGTTTTTAAAAACAGGAAAATAATTTGGCTTCAGTGAGTTAGCGCTTAAGAAATTTTAAATTAGTTTCTTAGCTTATGCAAAATGTTCTAGGAATATATCATAACTTTAAACATATGTACATACTTAATTTAAGTTTTAATTTAGATTTTATGCTGGATTAAAAAATATGTATGCGAGCAAATTCCGCGAAACTGCTACAAAGTTATTCCCAAAAATATGCTGCTACATTTTCCAATTTCAATTGAAATGTAATCCTTAGACTTAAAACTACTCACTTTCATTGCTTGCTATTGCCTGCCAGCGGACGGGCGTGCGAGTATTTCATAAACTATTCTAGCTTACTCGAAGTAAAAGTACAATTCAGCGAGAATACGCACGTGATACTATAATAAGCGCACAGCAGAAGCAATTATATATTCAGCCGTTGTGTTGCAACATCACGAATGACTTCTCTTATTGCAGTTGTTGTGTCTACATATAAGTTCATATGCGCATATTTACGTATTCTTGGAACAACATTAACATAACATGCACCGACTGCTGCATAATGCTGCATGATTCGTTTCATTTTTCTTGCAACTTGATGCGAATTTGCATTTCTCCATTGCAAAACATCTTTCTTTGCATTAGCAAACCACACAAAATATGAGATTTCTTGAAAATGCAATTTTCCTTCCGATTGAACAAGTGTCTACAGATGCAAGTATTTTAAGTTTTCCCCAGTAGATAAGATTGAAATTTTTGTTTGAATTTGGATAATTTATCAATCAGAACATCGCTCGTACCAATTAAAGTCAATTAGAAATACCAATTTAATTACAGTTACAAACAAATGAAGGATTAAGTATTTTTTGCACAGTAAGTGAAAACTAGCGAAAGCTTCCAAAAAACTTGAATCACAAATTCGTTTTCGAAATGAAACGTTCGCAAGTGCGACGGAAAGGATGCTACGGAAGTCATGCGAAGGGAATGGCACCAAATGGAACTAAATTTTCCTTACCGAGGAACTAACCACTCTTAAACGCTCAATATGAAAAGTTGACTTACGTTATGTATTGTTAGTTTATGTAGGGTTCCATAAACTTCTGTTATATTAGCTTTTTTTTCTGATTTGTTATGTAATGTTAAGTTACGTTACTTTTTGTTATGTTGCTATTTTAGAAGAGGACGGAAATAGTTCCGACGTGAATGGTACAAGGACAAAAAAAGTGCAATTTAATCTCAACTTACCTAAACAAACAGCACCCAAATTCAACACACCTAAGTTAACCACTCCTTAGATCAATATACCCAAGCTCACCAAATATTTACCCGGTGTTTGACAGAGCTTCTCGTTCCGACCGACAGCGAAATCATCACAGCGAAATTTCAGCTAACAAAATTAAAACAAGTGTATGAAATTAAATAGGGAAAAGGCGAATGCCAAAGTTCGCAGGCGAATCATGGTAACTATTACATTCCAAAAATCTTTTAAATTTTATAATTAAATCGGTATTATATATGACTTTTTAGTTGGTTAGAAAATGGAATAATAAATCTGGTTACTAATAAAATAATCTATAAGAATTTCCATTTCTTACCGTTTACATTTTGGTAAATTTTGACGAGGTAGCACATCTAGAATAAAAGGTCAGATTTAAATTAAAGAATTAGAATTTCTTTCCTTTGGAAATATAAGAAGTATACATTCCCATAAACATATATTATTATTAATTAAGAAGAATGAGTCAAATTTTTTCAAAATATGTTTTTATATATTCATCCGAACATTCTGAATCGGTGTCGGCATTGTAGTAAGTCATGGGTGTACACGCAAATGACGACACCAATAATTCCAAAACTATTGGAGAAAGCGGTTCGCTTTTTTTAAGCCGCATTTTCTGCAAACTTGATATAACTGGATTTGACGATGCCAAGAGCCATCGTTTTAGCATGGGAGCATTGGAAGATTTTCTGGAAAAGTTTTCGCGAGAATTCTTTATATCCTTGTGTCGGGCTTCCTGAGCATCTTCGGATTTGATATTGAGTAAGTGAATCTAATAAACCCTAAGCAACAACTAAGCACAGAAAATCATAGATAGAATTGATTTGATTAATTTTAGATTTAATTAATTTAAGATTACGAAACACAAAGTGTTGATATTATATTTTCTGTGTTGTTTTGCAGATTTTTTCTTTAGTAATTTGTAAATTCCAGTAAACCGGAAGTATAGATTATTTGTATAAAGGTTAAGAAAATTTTATGAAATGAAACAAAAGATGTTTACACTTTATAACGCGGGCAAGGCACACTATTTGTTTTTCTTTATATTTTTTTTTTTTTTTTGCTGTGGTTTGTTTCAATTGAAGTCACCTTTATTGTTGCTGAAAAGAAGCAATTGCATTTTGCTACTGTACTTTCTATATCATATCTGTTGAATTGTAATCGAATATTGTTATTATCACAACAATTGTATAACCATAAAATCTATTGAAATTGCAGCAAGTTTTTTGAAGCGAAACTGTGGGTGTCATTAAGTGGAGCGGGATATGTTAAATATTCTTCAGTGTTTAAAAATGTGTACGTAAGCATTAGTGTTGCATTTGTGTTTGCAGTTATAATTGCCAGCTTAAAAATGTTTGCATAAAGTATATTTTTTTGCGCTTTAACGCATACATTTTTATTGACATTATTTAAACGTGAGCTGGGTGTTTTGGTATGCGATCACACTACATTGCAATGAAACATAATAATTGTTTAATTATTTATTTTTTAATTTTAATAACAAAATAAATAATAAAACGATAAAAGCAGTAAAAGGAAAAAAAAAAATATTTGGAAAATGTGATGGAACCTTCTTATTGTGTTAACCTGATGTGAAATCTGCTGATTTCAGTAGTATGAATAACTGCTAGTTAAAGTGTAGCTCAACGCATCCATTATGCGTAATTATACCAAATATATGTTTGGAACTTTTATTTGTTTGTCACATGCGTTAAAGGTGAAAGAAACAAAGAAGTGTAAAAATATTGAATTAAATTTCATATTTTACTGCAATTTCCCTTGTTTACTCGCTTTTAATTGTAAAACATTATGCGAGTTTGTTTCTTCATTTCATTTTTAAAATTTAAAGCTTTTAAATTAAAGTTAATAACAACAACTTTTAGGCAAAAGTTTGGTCTTTTAAATTTATTTCATTTTAAAAATAATGAAGTGCAAATTAAAAACCGCTAAATGTGAAGTACATAAACTCATTAAAACTAGAAATTTGATAGGATTAATTTTGGTACCTCTTGGTGTGCAAACAATTGATGGCCGAATTATACATTTTATCAGTCAAAGGAAAAATAATGAGAAATTACTCACAAAAGTCATCCAAAAATGCGCCTGTATGAACAAATTAAGAAACATCACATAACATTATTAAGGTAAAGCTGTTAAACGCCTAGGTAGATGAACTCTGTCAAACCGCTTCAACGAGTATAAACAAAATAATTTTCGATTATTTTCAAAGGAATTTTACATTTAAAAGGCATTTGTGTATGCTGAAAGTTTTATCAAATTAAAACTTGCCTTCAAGTTTCTTTCCTAAAATGTTCTTTTATATTTTTATACATTTTTTTTTTAATAAATAATTGCGAAAACTAAAATTTAATTTGCAAAAATGTCGTATGGTTAATCGGTTAGAGAAATATAGCTTCACTTTTTTTTGGTTAATAAAAAGGAATAACATTTATTTCCACGACGTTCGGAAAATTAACATAATTAAACAGATGGATATGAATTATTCTTTTTTTTATTTTTTAAGCAACAAAATATATTATTTGAAATTAAAAACGGTATATAAGTTTCAGAAATAACTTTGTTAAAAAATTTGCTACATTCGCAAAAACAAAACTTTTTATACTTTATTTTATATGAAAAAAGGCAACATCCTCGGAAAAAAGTTTTTTTTTTTAAATCAAATTTAAATTTCTGTTAGTTGAAACTAAATGGGTTCCTCCACTGCATAGCTAAAACATTTTTAAAAAATGACCACAATTCGTTTTTACAAAAAGTCATGATGCTTATTTTATTTTGAAATGCTAAAAAAAATATATATTTGCTTTTAAATTAATATCGATGATTTATTTTTTTAAATTATGCAGCATATTACTACGAAGTATAAAATAATAAAAAAAAAATATTGCACGTAAGGGGTCAGACGAAAGGGGTCCGTCTATAAATGGTCACATTGCAATTAAATTACAAACTCGTATGTACAGAAGTGGTTAAAGTAAATAATTAACAACTCGTATAAATGTATACAAGTATTCCCCTAAGCAAACGAGTACTATGAACTATGAATGCTAACTATATACCATATACTTGCATGCAAATGTGAACCAAAATGAAAGTAGCATTTTGTAATTACGCCTACGCCACGTGGCACTCATCGGTAGGCGGTGTGGTCGGGATTGCAAAGCATGATAGACAACGCCATTAAAATAGCATTAAATTTGTAACAATGCGGCAGCTACGCTCTTCATTCCTTCACTCCAACTTTCACTGTTTTCGCTAGTAATAATAATAATAATTTGGCGCTTACACTATATAGCTCAGTGTTTGGCCGAGCTTCTTCTACCATTTGTGGTGTGCGTGTTTATATTATACCACAAATGGTGGGACCTACAGTTTTGTGCCGACTCCGAATGGCAGATGTCTTTTTTATGAAAAGCTTTTTCTTGGCAGAAATACCCTCGGAGGTTTGTCATTTACTGCCGAGGGGTGGCCGCTATTAAGTAGAAAAACTTTTTCTATGAATCGAACCTCGAACTCAGCGGCATATCGAGTTTAGCACGCACCGCTACCCACCCGACCACAGCAGCCAACTATTTCTAACTGGTAGCACAGTCAGTCAGTCAACCATTTCGCGTTCATTTCTAATTATAAGTGAAATTCTAAATGATGCTGCATTTAAGAATGCCAAAGCACAAAAAACGTGCCGAGTGTTGGAGCGTTGATTGCGAGTGAATAGGTAGCTGAGCACTTTTGTGCTGAAACGTTGCGACCTACGCGTCCATCCATTATTAATGTGTCGACGAAAATCACGTTCATGTATGCATACGAAAACATTATATAATTACGTTAGCGAATGCCGCCATTCATTTTGCCGCAGGACAAATGCGATAGCAAAATCATCAACAGCTGGTGATTGCGAAGAAACGCAAGAACACAGTCATTCCTGCAAAGAGTTCAAGCCGGAAGGCTCTAGGGTAAAAACAAGGATATAAATGTAGTTAAACAGTGACTTAGCAATAGGCAGGCGAGATAGCGAGCTAATTGACAAGGTAGGTTTGCTTAGTTTTGCCTATGGAATTTGTACAATATTAGAGCCTTGTAACAATTTATTTTATACTACAACTTTTTGCTATTGTGTTAGAATTTGTTTTTAGTTTTTTTGTTACACGTTCTCTTTCTACTTGAAGAAAATATAGCAAATTAACATGCGTGGGATGCTCTCGTTTCTTTGCTTTGCAAGAGTTCACGATATTCCATCTCTTTTCCATTTTGTTCTTATGCGGGTTCTCTAACTGCCGCAATTGATTATGCTTATACTTATTTATTTTTTTATTTATTTTACCTTATACGAAATTAAAAATTTATTAAGTTAAAGGTAAAAGTTATAAATAAAATTAATACATAAAGTAGACTTTAAGAAGATCCTGGTCAGTCTTAGCAAGTCGTTCGATTTAAGGAAGTTGTACATTGCTGTTATATTATTTGACGAGGGCTCTTTCAGGAGATCGGGAAGGCTTGAGCATCCATGGTGGTACTGATGGGCGCTGGTATTCTTCGACAAGATGTTAGTATGTGATCCAGTGATACTTTTCCATCGCAGTAGGGACATTTATTTCGTTGGGAACGATTCAATAGATGAGAATGGGTGAGTACCGTGTTGCCAAGTCGTAAACGAATATAAGGTTTTAGCATTAATAAAGGCAATACAGGAGACGTGGTGGGTGAAGAGTTTTTAGTCGTCTTGCAGAGTTAAATGACGCCATATCGATATCTCGTCTACTACATTATCTTTTGTTAGGTGGCAATGAAAGATGGTTGGACTATTTGCTTCGTTCTTAGCAGCGGCATCCGCATTTTCCTTACCTCTGAGCTCCATGTATCCTGGGATCCACATTATTTTAAATTTATTTAATGGAGTTTGAATTGTGTTACGAATACCTATAACCTCTTTTAGAGTTTTACACACTTCCCCTTATTCAGTTAAAAATATTTGATGGCTAGTTCCACTGTTAATACTAAGCATATGGGGTGTAGCAGGCCATGTTTGATCTAGTGGCTATTTTCTTTTGTTACAGCGAAGGAGATCGACAAAGAAATTTTTGAGTCATCCGTGAAGAGTAGATTCCAACCTGAAGAATAACTCGCTGGGAGGCTGTATTCGTTGCTTTGAAGAATGCCTTATTCCTAATGACGAATGAGCTATTTTTGATATCCCACGCTGGATATCTTTTTGTTTGTTGAAGTTTACAGTAAGGTGGCATGCCCAGAATTTAACAAAAATCGAGACAACGAAATATAACTGATAGTATTCTTGGGCGGGTTTTCTTTTTCGAAGCGTTGTTAAAATCCTTTGCCAGGATGATGTTTGTTGAGAATAAAAGCTTTGGAAGGAGGCGAAATGTGCCGTCGGAGGCCCTGTTCGGCAAACAAATTCCTTAGCAGGGAAGTAGGGAATGCAAGGAGTGATCTTCCTATGCCGATATGGTAAGGTGTAGAAATTAACATTAAAGAACGTTTCTCGTCGCAGTTTCCCTAAAAAGGTACACCGTAATCGTTCTTTGATATTAGTACAGCCCTCGTGACGATAACAAGTAACTTCTTAGAAACTACTCAAAGATTTCCCATTTATGTTTGCGTCTCTGACAAGAACTATTTCTCGTTTGATCACTAGATTGGCACTATTGATGGCGTACTCGTGTTAGCCGAATTCCAGGTATACAAACCTAAAACTTAAATTTTTAAAATAATTAAACAAAAAGGGCAAGCAAAAGCAAGTAATTATTTGATATTATGTTCCCTTGCACTTAGTATAAGTTTGCTTTCAATGTACATCGTGATTTTTAAAATAAAATTTGATATATCTTTTTCAATGAAATAAATGCATTGTTGGTCTCCCTAGATATTTGGTTGTATAAAAGTAAATAAAGTCAAGCATATTCACATTTCTAAGGCAAAACTTTTAATTAAAATTAATACTTTTAGCTATTCATAACAATTATTGGTTTTAAGCCTTAAATATACACAAAACGTAATAAGCGAAAAAACTCATGTTCTACAAGGTGGCGCAAAAGTTAACTTCCGATGTTTTTTGGCTGTAATTTAAAGAAAAAATTAAAAAAAAATTAATTTAAAGAAAATATTCCGCTTTCTGGAGCAGTGTAGCGTAACATTGTTTATTAGGGGCCATAAGGGTCCATTAGGGGCCAATCGCAAAATGTATAGCATTTTCTGATAGGAGGATTACTTTTGCGCCACCCACCCTGTAGTAATGATCACAAATAACTGAATGAAAAAAATTCGGTAATCGTTTCCAATATGCTTAGTGAGTAACTAATTATGTAAAGCAAACTTAAAAATGATGATTAAGTGCATGATAACAATTAGCATCTAGCAAAACAAAATCAAGTGCATGGAAGTATCTATAGCATATGTACTCGTTTGTATATATCACCAATTCGTTATGGCATATCAAAGTTTTTCTTGTTAAAGATTAACATGTTATATATTTGTTTGTTTTTATTTAGTAGAAAAAAATATGTTGACAAATAAATTAATATCAGATACTAATTAAAATATGTTATTTTTATATATTTATATTATTTTTTATGGGAAATGCCCATTTACGTAAACGATTAAAAAATAAGTGCCTGTGGTGAAGGAATTGTCGCAAATATGTTAAAAAAAGTTAAAAATTAATGAGCAAGATATCAGCACAAACAACGAAAATAGTCAATTAAAATACCTCTTATACATATATGTATGTACGAGTATAGCCGCACAAATATGATGAGCGCATTTACATGTAAATTGCAGCAAAAAATAAATCATGCAATAAAGAGGATAACGAATTTAATATGAATAACAATTAAAAAAAAAAAAATATTTACAGTTCAACATATGTAGTATGAAAACAATGAAGGAACAATATTTAGGATGTAGCGTATAACTTAAAATAAATGAGAAACATACGTTTAAAAACAACGCTTAGACCATTTTTATATGAAAAAAAAGCGCAATGTCATTTTCCTAAAAAGTTGTCAAAGACCAATGGTAACCTTAAGACACAGGCAACTTTCACCAAATTATACTTTTAAACTACATTGATTAAAATTCGAAAAAATCTCTATTTATATAATAAGCATATGATCATTTGGAAACTAATCCTTATTGATCTACTATGCACTAATTTGCCAAAAACCCAATTACCGAATTTTATAACGAGTTAAAAGTTTTTCTTTTCTCTTCGAAATCTCGAAATTTGAAGCATTAAACTTTCTTATATAATTTTAAGTTTACGGGGAATAAAATTAATTATTATTCAATTATTTTTTTTTTTTATTTCTATGTTTCGGCTAATAACTGCAAGACTTTTATTTGAATTTTAGATCTTTATCAAAGAAGGAACAATAAATAAAAAAGATTCACTCGAAAACTTTCTTTAAATTAATATTTCTTTCTCTTGTATGCATTAGAACAAATAAACAACAAAGGTATTCTGTGTTTTATTAAATTAGCAGTAAAAATAGTATCTCGAACCAAAGACACGCTCAATATATTGCTGAATATTCCCAGCCGATTGAATGAAGCGGAAGCATGAACGAATGCAATATGAGTTGAGGAATGATTTGAAGTGTTTGACATAAAATTCTGTGAATGAAATTTTAATATTTACGTATGTACAACGGTGAATACGGAAATGTTTTATAAATAAGCAAAATGCCACATCATATAAACAAATATGAAAAATGTAAGGATTTCCCTTAAATTTCTTTCATATTTTTTATTTTACATTTCTTATTTGTGCACTTTAGTTATTTATTTCATCACTACATCATGTTAAAATTTTAAACGAAAATTACTAAAAACACTAAAATTTTCATCCATATACACATGCACTTATGCAGAATATTGAGCTAGCTTTATATGTAGCTAGTCATAAAAACCAAAACGTGTGCAAGTGATTGTTTTATTAAAATTTGTTTTCTACTAAAATGCAATAAAATTGTATTCTACTTGCATTCAATATTTTAACTTTAACGATTTATAAATTTTTCCAGGTACGAATATTTGTTATTTTATATTTTATTATCGCTACACATGTGTTTTCATTTATGGCTATTATGGCGTACATGGCGTTGAAAACATGCACATGGCCTTCCAACTGAATATGTGTTAATATATATTTGTATGTATATTTGGTTCTAACTGTATGCACATATAAGAATTTTAAATTTATATTGATTTTCATCTGATTTTCCGACAGGGTGGAAATTGATGTATATTGAAACAATTTTCCGTCATCCCTTGTCAAATTTGGTTTTGTGACATTCCGTTTTCGGCGTTGTACCATCTTCAGTGTCGTTTCGAAAACGACGGAATGACGGTTGCCGGAAAATCATTCCAATATATGTACATCAATTTTGAATTTATCATAAACTTTCATGAGTGGGACTTCAAAAATTTGTCGGCGATTATTATGGATTTAGAACGAAATTCTAATTTTCAAAAGATAATATTACTTGTTGAAATGTATTATTCATCAAACAAATTAATTTGGTTTTTCAACTTGTAATTGGGCAAATCCAACATGCATCTCTGATGCTCAGTTATATGATAATAGTTTTTTCAGTCAAATATATATCTATATTCTTGAATATTCATAATATAAATATCGATATTTGTTGGAACGATTTTCCGTCATCCCTTGTCAAGTCTTGTTTGGAGAAAATAATACAGTATAAATATCGTTATTGGGAATGGGAATCACCATTAATAAGAGGTATACTTCGTGAAATCATGTTGATATTAGTCAATCGAAAACATTTCAATCAAACCTTTTTAATACCGTTGTCTCTTTTTAAATAATTCCAGCGAATTTTAAAGTAGTTTTTGAGCCAAAGAATTTAATGGGTTAGAGTATTTGCAACAAAAATACAAACACATATTGACAGATTGGAAAACAGCTATAGTTGAAGACTTTTTAATGATGCTGCGATAAGCTCTCATTTATGGCGTTTTTATAGTATTCTGCTTTGTCTGTTATTCTTAATAAAGTTTTTTGGTTTCCTTAAATAAGAATGATTTTTTAAATATTAAACACATTTACATATTTAAGAGTTATTATTTATCATTATTTTCTTTGTTTATCAATATTTGCTAGTGTTACTAAAATTTAAAAGATACGAACTAAAACTGGGGTTAATTTCCCATTCATAAAAAACATTGCGAAGTGGATAAATCAAAATGTTACAGCTTACCGCGAACACTGACCGTAGCAGTTGATGAGTTGTGAATTACAATTTTGTGATATAAGTGATGGTAGATTAAGATGTGGGGAGTTAACCATATGTCATCACATTGCATCACATCATATCACATACATCAGCTCACATCACATCATCACATCAAATCACATCATCACATCAAATTACATCATCACATCACGTTAAATTATCACATCAAATCACATTATCACAAGACATAATCATAACACATCATCTTATTACATCATCATAGCCCATTGGATCAACACATCATCATGACACATTATCGCACACATTGTCGTATCACTTACTTCGATGTATTGAGTTACGGTTTGGAGTGATAAATGATGGTGGATTAAAGCATGGAGAGTTAGCCATATGTCGTGGCATCATATCTCTTCTCACATAACACCATCACACCAAATCACATCATCACCTCAAATCACATAATCACATCACGTCATCACATGACATATTCCTATCATACATCTTATTATCATATCATATAATGTCACATTATCGTAAACATTGCCGTATCGCAAGAACAAACATTTCGCATCATCTTATCAAATAATATGTCAACATTTAACTACATCACATAACTGGAGTCTATATAACTCAACTTAACACCATTTGACTTGACTAAACTTAACTTAATTTAATTTAACATAACTTAATTTAACTTAACTTAACTCATCTTAAAATAAATTAACATAGCATTACTAAATTGCATGTGATGAGTGATGAGTATCTATATGTATGGTGAGTTTAGTTTAAGTAAGGTGAAGTAACATAAGTAACAATGCTACGTGTGAACCATTTCACTTACACCACTCACGTCAGTTTCACTTCTTTAATAACACTCTACATTATCCACACCCTTATACTTACATACGTACACACTTACAAATATATCTATGTACATACACATACATATGAGGAGGTAGTTAGGTGACGCCAATTCCACGAAATGGCAAGTATCTAAAATGGTATGACAAATATTGTTCTATCAAATGCATACCAAAATTTTACCCGATGGCAAATAGTCGAAATGAATGTGCCATGGACGGCACCTAAGATTTTGCACAGAGAAAGTGTTGCATTTGAGCGACAGCGGTTATGAGCAGAGTTTTAGTAAATTACACTTGACAGGTTGAAAAGCAGCAGGTAGTCTGTTTGCCTATTGTCATGCAATATATATATGCATAATACATACACACGCAGATACGTATGCATGTAAGCCTCCCAGTCGGTAAGTGAAAGTTAAATCAACTTTAAATCCTAAAAAGTATCCTAAGAACATCCCAAGCAGAAGATTTAGTTTTAGGCTTCAACAATGAAACATAGTCAACGCTTTCAAAGTAACTCCTTTTTTTACTCCTGAGAAGTAAATTTTGGTACACGTTGAGCTGGTGAAAAATTAAATTAAGCGCAACCAAATTGCCAAAATAGAATTGAGATTAAATAATAGTAAGGACTCTAGTAAAAAGTTTAGTTTAGTGTTTGCACCTTTCCAGTAATGAAATCCAATTTTTTAACATAAACAAATTACCAATATTTCCAATACCTTTTAAATAATGTCAAAAACTTTCTCCATTGTTTTCTAAATATAATATAAATGAATGAGTCTAGTGAGGCACTGAAAATTCCTTTTTCAAAAATTGCACACTTGAAGACGGTTTAAGACAGACAAGTTTAACTTTGTTTTGTAAAACATGCACTTTACGCTTATTTTTTTAGTTAAAAATAAAACTGATATAACCTTAAAAGAAATACTGAAAAAAAAATGTATTATTGTGACTAAGGAGACAAGGCCTTGTGATTGGTTCCAGAGTTATTATATATGTACATATGTATGTATGTACAAGTTGATTTTTTCATACACAAGAAGAAAAATTTTCTTTATTTGTTTTATAATTTCCAAGCAATTAAAAAAGTGCATTACTGCATTCAACGGCATCCAAATATTAGCATGTTTTAAACATTTTTTTTTTTAATTTAATTTCGAAAATGTTTAATTTGAAATAAATTTTGTTTTTGCTTAGTATGCAGTTTTGGGATCCACTCAATTTTAGTACAAAAAAGTGCGAGCTACAAATGGCTACAAGGTTTCCTTTATTTGTGACAATTTATTTTCAGACGCTATTCTGTAATTTCCTCCATATAAAGCGCTATGAAAAAACTTCTGGAAAACCAACGACAACTCGGAAGCACTTGAAGCATGAAAAGTAAATAAGCTGCGTGATTTTTTACTTAAAACAAAAATTTTTAAATGTTTTTAAAAAATTTTTATTGTAATTTCGTACGGAAATTAGTGATATAATTACATATTTGTCAATTGGAAGAAATTTAATGTTAAATAAAAATGGAATAAATTATCAAAAGTGGTAAATTTGTGGGTGTGAATAAACGTGCAAAGCAGTATTGCTGATCACTTCTTCTAAGAAAAAATGTGTTTATGCTCACGATGGCATAATTAAGTTAATGCGACTTGCAATTTTGCATTTTTTTTTAATTTAGCAGAATTTTTAAAGATGCCAGATTTACCTAGTTTAATTAATTTGACACAAAAAAATGTTTATTTTGGAAAACTAAAAGAGGGCCCATAACGAACTGCTAAAAGAGCATCAGCTACGGATATTTTACTAAGCCACTACTTTTGTCATTCATTTCTTTAATACACTTCTGTTTTGTGCTTTTGAAGATAGATAACAACTTAGATTGTCGGCACAAATCTAACCTAAAATTCGGATAAATTTTTTTATCAATGTAATATAAATTTGGCATTTGAAAATCTCAGAAAATCTCAGAAACACTTGAAATCTTATATTTGATAACGCAGTGTGTAAGCCGTAGGTAATCTTAAATCGGCAACAATTCGACCAACGCTGACAATGGTGACGGGGGAAATTGATTTCCGGCCTTGCAACCCTTAATGTCAACGTTCAAAGCTATCGGACAGTTATTTTGGTAAGTGGTACCCAAAAGGGGGTTGAGAGTGAAGTTTTCTTATGGTCCGACATATTAGGTTGTTCAAAAAGCAAACGTACATATTTAACGCAGGCTCGTAAAAAGGTCTTTGCGTTGAAAAAAAATAAAAATAAAATAAGAAGTGGACTTCCGGCGAGCCGCATGTAACAACTGCTCTAACAGGATATACATACATACTTACCTGTTGCCTTATTTTGCATCTACCGACACCTGCTGTATGTATGTATATGAACAAGATCGCGCACATTCGGATACTTGCGTGCTGACCGTATAATTTCTCAATCAGTGTTGTTATACATTTGTTTGATAGTTACACGCCACTGTCGATTATATCTGAAATTTTGTAATGATTTTGTGTGAGAATATGACTATATTATTGCCACATACGCACATATACATTAGGGTGGGTTAAATTTTTGGTCGATGTTTGGTACCCCCTAGTTGTGTTTTATAAATCATTTTAAGCAACTTTTCCATTGGAAGTATGGTTTTATTTTGAATTCCGAGCCCCCCAATTTTGAAAAGTATCAAAACATAATTTTATTGCCGAGCCAATGTCAAATTCGGTTTTTTCGTACCAAAAAACCCCTTTACACATACATAGCAAAATATTGTAATCCTTTTTTCAATGCTGTGTCCAAGTCGAATCTTGAAAAGGACGAAAAAATACCTATTTTTAAAAATTGGGGGGCTCGGAATTCAAAATAAAACCATACTTCCATTGGAAAAGTTGCTTAAAATGATTTATAAAACACAAACATCGACTTTTTTTGACCCATACAATTTGACCCACCCTAATATACATATATACGAGTATACATAAATATGTATGTACATATGTACATATGTGTTTTCACGTGTTCTGCTAAAGGGTCCTGGCACTTGCTTGTTTATATTGTTTTCAGCTTTTGCAATTGACTTCGCGGGCGTGCATATTGACTGGCTTTCGCTAAATACCGTAAGTGACTTGTATGCATTGCAATTTGTGTAGTTATGTATGCATTATTTAATGCATTATGTGCAAATGTAAACCTTGCCTTTATTGGCGTAATGAAGTCATGCAAATATTTCATGATAGACGCAGCGCAAGCGGTATTCATATGATTTCTTTTTTCTTAAATTTGCTTATCTATGACACCATTTCTACAAAGTAAACCAAAGATAATGAACATTTTGTAACACCTTTGCTCATAATACGGTCGATATAGTAGCGGTACAATCAATCGTGATGGTGGATATTTATTATTGCGGGAAATTATACAAATTATATTTTCACATTTAAATATATGTATTTTCTCTTGCCAAGCATAAAAAAGTTTAAGATTATTTAAATTACACAAAAAAATAATTTTCCAATCGACTTACTGTGAAAAATGTAAAAAAAATCTATGGAACACACTTGCAAGTGTACCAGTCGCTGAAAAATGCCAAAAAGTTGCACGCTACACAAGCCAAGTGGTAAGAAAAACTAAGAAAAACAACAACAGAAAAATAAAACAAAAAATATACTTAGCTGGCACCTTTGCATTAATTTTTTCAAAGTAGTAAACTACTTTGCTGAATATGATGACTAGCATTTACACAAACACACACACTCAAACAAACATGTGAATTTCTTCCCACACGATATCACGCAATCCCATAAAAGGTGCAGCAGAGCAAAACTGAGCATCTGGCAAACCACCCATACCAGTGGGAACTATGGCGGAAGCCTAATTCACCAACCGAAAGTTCAGCGTTTCATGTTATTATACTAGAAGTGATGAAGTCGAATAGAAAGCTGCAGCAACTACGCTCTAGCAAAGCTTTAAAGTAAGGATGCATTAAGTTGTGTAGCATGCAAATAGGCGCACCTAATCGACTCAATGAGAGGTATTTGATACAAAAATCTTATTATTTTAAAATTTCACTGGAAATCATTGTCGTATGGACTGGGGATAGCTTTTTGCTGGCCAAAAGTTAATAAGTAATCAAATTGATTTTAAACTTGACCGTTTGGCGGTTTAAGAGGTCGGATGTGATGTTAGATATCGGATATGATGTCAGATTTTAGAAAGTTGAATTAAAAAAACAAACAGAAATTGACAAAAATTATATATACAGGGTGTCCCAGAACTCAACGTCAAGCCGAAACGGCGTGACAGGGTTGATTGTAACCATCATGAGCAAAATCAGGTAAAAAAAATCTATCCTATGCAGTTTGAAAATTATGGGCATTTAAGAAAAACCTAGAATTTGGTCAAACTGTAACCATTTTTCGGTTATTGTGGTTAATTTTTATTATTTTTGTTCATTTCAACTTTGGAACCTTAACCCTAAATAACATTTCTAGAACCCAAGTCAAAAGTAATGACACAGTTGCCCCAAGTTTTCTAGAATTAAAAGTCAGATAGGGAAATAACATTTTTTATTACAATAAATGTTCAAATTGTTTACCATCAGCCTCAATACACGCCCTACATCTTCTTAAAAAAGATCTACTTATTAGCCGGGCATATCCTCGAGAGCTGACGGATATGGAATTTTAAACGGCAAAATTATTGGGCCTTTAGACCTGCCTGAGAACTTGAATGGCACGACGTTTTCAAATTGAAACGTTGTTTAATTAATTTAAAAAAAAAACCGTAATTGGCTGCTAACAAACTCTTATTGCATATTTAAATTGTGCCGAAACTACTTAACACAGCCAACAGTCTCAGCCACCTAACGCACTTGCATTATCCGCTCATTCAATATCCTTCCATGGGTTTTATCGACGATATCTGATGTTACGACCTCTTTTAGCCAACCTGAACGTTCGGCGTTATTTGTGCTAATACGATCACAACCAGTTCTTAACCATTGAAATAAACCAGTTCTTAACCATTGAAATTGATGGGGCAGTGTCCATATAGTATTTATAAAGCCTTTTCTTGGTTTCGGTGATGGTTTTTTTACGCAAAAAAGAATGCCTTATCAGCACACGAAATTTACTTTTTTTTGATTTTTGTTAAAAGTTAAGAATTTATCTGCCTGTAATGTCCGTCAAGCATAAACTTAATGACTCAGCTGGCACTAAATTTGACAGTCGTCTGTTAAAGGACGGCGTTAAGGGCAGCATGTTTAATTTAGAGTTTCTGCGCGGGCAATTCAAAAAGTCACTAACTTATCAAACCGCCCTCGTTTGTACTTTATGTTACCATTAAAATAAATGTGTGCTTCCTGTTTGCACAATTGCTTTTATATCCGTATTCATATTTACGTATAAACACAAAAACACACACGAGCACTTCGTCGTAGTAAAACGTAGCTTTGGGAATTGAGCAAAATAGTCTCGTATCCAAAGGGCACTGCTGTTAAAGTTGTTGATAAATGTGCATAAGAGCTTGACAAATATGGACGCGTATAAGGTGAGATACATTTACATATGTATGTACGAACATCAGCATGC
Organism: Philophylla caesio; assembly: GCA_963971545.1. Classification (NCBI taxonomy): domain Eukaryota; kingdom Metazoa; phylum Arthropoda; class Insecta; order Diptera; family Tephritidae; genus Philophylla; species Philophylla caesio. The sequence continues at coordinate 205,360,058 of OZ020604.1, forward strand.
AAGCTAATGTTTGGTGGTCTACGGGTTTAACAAAGAATTTTGTATAGATATAAGTTTGGTGATTGTAAATAATAAATACAAAAGGTTACTCCTATGTCAATATACAATTTTTTGTTCCTGTCGCCATTTTCTGACCTTAAAGTAAAAGCTACTTTCTTTCATAGTACACAAAAAAGTTATATTGGATTTATTGAGCTGACAATTCAACGTATCTATAACATCATAATTAGGATTGCTTGTATTCCAAAAACTTCAAACAAGTGGATGGATTTTGATTACAAATTAGTAGTGTAAAATTAACAGAATTAAAAAGCAATAATCTCGATCACAATACATCGAGTATTCAATAAACGCTCTTTCATTGCTCTCAAAGCAAACAAAACTTAAAGTTTACATTTTTAATACAATTTTTTATATTTCTACAACACAATTATTTTCTTTTGTGAATGAAAAATGACGTCTTTTGACTCTTGAAGATTTTTTTTGTAGGTAGGTCATATTGAGTACAAGCTGACCGAATAAATTATGATACTTTTTAAATTTAATTCCATTAAATATAAATTTTAACTTCTTTAACTTTACATAAAAATCCCTAACATACATTGGTGCACGACGACGAAAAGAAAACAATGAAAGTGTTTTTAAAATAATTCACAAATAAAAAAAAGAACTCTACAAAACATGAGAAGACCGGCAGACATCTCACAGCCAGACCCTATAAGCCTTGTATATAAACTCGACGAATTTAAGTGCGCTCCATTTTTTCAATAACGTCTGTTTAATAAAAGCTCACAAAATATTCGAATAATAGCATAGTTTTATTAATAAAAACGAATTTCCGTTCCAGAAATTGTTTTCTTTTCATTCATTCTACTTAAAATATTCTTCAAATAAAATACAATTAATTCTCTAACGTAAACGTCAACAGTAATTTGTTGTCATCTTGAAACTAGCATTTGGTTATACTAAAACTGAATAAGCTTTTGGTTAAAGTCGTTACTACTTCTAATAAATTCGATTCCAAGTAACAGTTTGTAAGAATTTGATTCAGTGTGAATGTGACCTTCATAAAATATTTAATTTAAGTTATCTGCTATAGAGCAGGCTATAGAGTAGGCTTTTAACAAAAACTTTGATTTAAATGAAGATAATTTATGTTACTTTTGCTTAATATCCATTTTTAAATGTTTTACAAATTTGCAAAAATAGTTAAACTTTAGCGTGGAAGCTAATGTACATTTGAATAGCTTCCACTTTATACTAAAACGTATCGTAATAGACTCATTTGTAGACAGGAGGTTTTTGTAAAATTTAAATATTTTTTAAGAGGTCTAATATAATAAATTATACTGAAGCTTAAAAATGCCTTAAGCATTATCAAAACTGTAGTCATAGCAGCAATATGTTCGCAGACTAAACCAATCTCTCCATTGGAAAACCCTGGTCCCAACCAGAGACTTCATTACTTTAGAGTTCACTCTATTTCCCTCTATTTATTTATTTATTATGTGGCATATTTTTGATTTATACAAATCCATTGTTGAACCTGCATCCAGGTTCCGCTTCTTTACCCTAGGAACATGAATATAATGTTGACGTTACACTCGCAACTTCTTTAACGTTCACTTCAGCGTACTTTCTGTTAATCCAATAGGAATTGAGTATAAGTCTAACTAACCACCTTTCCCGTATACATGTTTTATGAAATGAAAGATTTTCCAACAAACTACTCTTAATATCTTTGTGCATCAACGATTCAATAGAATATTTTAATACTGCTCTTTGCTCTGTATTTTTACAGAAATTGAAAGGCAAATACTGTGTATTCAGTGTGTGTGTAACATCACGCAATCTGGTGGCTGGAATTGCTTCAGGCATGTCCATATTTGATGAGTGAATACGTTTTCTATTTCTATGCTTTAATTTAATTCATTTTACTTCATTTTTCATATCAATCTTCTTCACAAAAAGAAGCAGCAATAAATGTGAGTTATCTACTATGTATTACACATTTTATTGAGTTTGTTTTGAATTTAAATAATTTACCTAGCTTGGCTGCTTTTTTATGCACGTTATCATTAGTAACGGTTTTATAAGGACATAATGTGAATGTTATCAAGAAATATGTACATATGTATGTTCGCATACACTGCAGTGATTTATTTAAAAAAAATTTTTTTTTTTTTAATTATATTTTTTTTTTTTAATTATATTTATTTTTTTTTAATACTGAAAATAGTTATACATTTATTTAGTACTAATAACTTAGTTTCAGAATGTGTACAGCTTTAAAAAAAAAATTGATTCAATTAAAAAAAATGCATTAAGTATATACAACTTTTCGAGTGTACAGCCTTGTAGTATATTCAATTTTAGTCTTACAAAGTTCAAGTATAAGGTAGCTAAAATAGCTATACCTCTAATAATATGTAATAATAACTATTTTTTTTTATATACGGAAAAACATGCCGAAAAACTATTTCAGTAGCATACTCATTTAAGTCACTTGAAACTATAATTTTTTGGACTTAAATTCAATGATCTATAAAACGGTTTGTTCTGCAATTTTTTTTAACCCTTTTTAACAGTTCAAATAGTTTTGTGTGTTTGAAACTTGGGCTTGAATGGTTATTTAATTAAAAATTAATAATATTAAATAAATTAATAACAAGTTTTAAACATTTTTAAATTAAAATCATTCCTATTATTTAAACCATAGTTGTATATGTAGATGTAGGTTTTAGTTTGAGAATTTCAGCACGCAAGTACTACAAATTGTAATGTAGTTACTGGTGCGCTCTGTGCGTAGCTCCTATTCGGCTTAAATGTATACAAATGTTTATGCGAAATTCAAAATTGAATATCCCTTTAATCTTAGTGCGTGCATACGTTAAATAACAAATGTAAATGTGCATATGAGTCCATGTATTTTGTTTTTTTTTTGTTTTGTTTGCTTTCTCTATGCCTATCAGCGCTGGTGCATGTGGTTGGGAGTGTGAAATGAACTTGAAAGGTGTGGAAGTTGCGTACCCAAATGAAGTGAGATGTTTAACTGCAGAGAGGTTGCAAATGAAAGTCAACGGCGGGGTTGTTTTGCCCTGCAAGTCAGGACAATTCGAGAATTATAATTATGTAATGAACAATTATATATGTAATAGTTCAAAATATTTTTTTGCGTAGTTAAACTACTTTATGTACATATGTATAAAACGCTTTAAAAAATATCAATCTGAGTTCTTATCTCATTGTGGCATTTCTTACGCCAAGGTAAACGCCGGCTTTTTCATTGTATGTATTACATTTAATAAATGCTTGTATTTTAATTAGGTAGATAACCTATTTCCTATATTGCTTGATAAATACAGCATAAAAACAAATCAGCCACGTAGAAAGTCTATAGACAAGCCAGCCAGAAATTACCTAAACGGAATTCTTAATCTTATTTCAAAGGAAGGAAGAATACTTAAATATTTGTGAAAGGACGATCTAATAGACTTGATTGTAAAGCCTTATTTTTATGAATGTGTGTGATATGCATTTTTGACTCACTCGCAAATACAGAAACCATTCAAGCTAGTCACATACGTATACTTTCTTACAGCCGCTACACATTGCTACGGCCGGGCATCAGGCCGATTTCATTTCGATGATAAGACCCAAAGGCAAAGGCGCTAGTCCTACCCTTCACATTCATACATATGAACGTATGCATTTTTTTTTAACATTCATGCCGATAAATGCATAAATAGTGGTGAGTTGAGAAATTACTCGTTTCAATGGAATTTCACACAAAGTTTCACCAACATTCTTGCACAGCCAAGTAACTGAAGTTTTAATTTTAAAATGTAGAAAATATATCTGATATGCCAACAGGAGAATTTAAATACGAGTGAAATAAAGCGAGTGAAGGACAAACATTTTCTGTTTATCTGTAAGAGATTAATAAAAGGATCAATTAGTAAAATAAGTTCTAAAAATAAACCGAACTTATTTATGTTTTTCTTTATTTATATGATTGAGAAATCCTAAAGGTACTAGAAGCATTTGGAATTTTAAAAGGTAGAAAATTATAATCGCATGTTTTCATAGTCGGGGGTGACAAAACAAAGTTCAAATAAAATTTTTTCGCTAGAATATTTCAAAGTTTGAGCAAGTTATTTCAAAAGACTAAAAGTTACACACAGTTATGCTTTTCCTTGGTAGATATATCATTTTTATTTTTATTATTAGATTTAATTTTAAATCTTTAAAAATGTATTTATTCAGCACACACCACAACCAAACTTAGTTTGCTTTTGGAATATTAAATTAAAACTTTAAAATATTTTCTGCATCATCTAAACATTTCAATTTCTTTCTTATGGAGTTGTGGTCAAAACAAAAGTTAATCTTACTTTGGGTTACCAATATAACCACAATGAACAAATCCCTTTCAAACTTTAATTGACAAATACTTATATTTCGTTTGCAAGGCTGTTGACATTTCAAGCCAACAATTGTAAGCCCAAAAGTAAATACAAACATTCGTATTAATGCACTTAAGTACAAATGTATATTTACATTCAATGGCACTTCTACAAAGACTACGTTAACAATTCGTAATAAGTTTGTATTTGCAAAACACTTGTAAACTTGTTTGCTGATTTAAAGTCTTTTGAATTTTTTACGATTATTTGTTTTAGCAATTTATTAGCAAGACCCTCATTTGGGCAAAAATTCCTTGCTTCACTTACAGCGAAAATTTTGTTCTTCAAAGGTTACACATAAATCTTATAAAGAGTATATTAAACAATTTATGTAATGAAAACCCATTTTCGAAACATAAGTGACCTGTGTTCTCTTTTTCCATGAAACCCATTCGAAGGAAGGAATATAATATTTTGTACTAAGTGAAAAGCACAAAATAGCAATGATAAACTTATTGCGCTGTCAAGAAAGGTCATTCAAAATAAATAAACTCAACCTACGTAGAAAGCCTTATAAAAGTTTGTATTTTAAAGATATAAACAGCCAATCAAATTGTCATCCACCATGCAATAGACGTGTGGGCGGTTAAAATATAATTTGTGAAAATAAAATGATTATAAATAAACAAAAAAAACGTATTCAGTTCGCTTGTAATCTTGGTAAATAAAGTGATTGATTTTCAAGTAATTTTATTTGGATTGGATTGGAAAGTTACACAAAGTTTTAATGTGATATACCATTTTAGCTACAAAATTCCAATTCAAGGCAAAAATAATTCATATTTTGCAGGTCTGAGTTGTTGAAATATCACAAATTTCAGATTTTTTCATTTCAAGTTTTTACAAAAAACTTCATTCAAGATTTGGTGAAAATCGAGCTTTAATTTTTTTATAACTTTGATGGAAAAATGTGAAAAAAATCGATTCTTGAAAATATCAATAAATTTATTTCTGTATCATAATTACTGTTTTAATTATATGATAGAAATATTTCGATTATAATTACTTTGATCATATTTTCTTTTCTAGTTTACTTCGATATGCCTCTTAATAAAAACGTTAATATTAAATTATCTTAGACATCTGTATAGATTACCAAGCACGTTTTGCTGTATGTAATTGCATTTTCATTTAATTAAGAAATATGTAGGTGATTTGGAAAAACGTGAATGAACGTTACAAGCAAGTTCGCCTGCAAGCACTCAACAGATATATTGTTGAAGAAAAGAAGGCGTTGGAAAAAAATTACAACAACTTGAGAGCACGTAGATGACCACAAACGTACATATGCACAATTAATTTTATTTACTATTTTTCTCAAATTTAGGGGAATTAAATACTCTTGGGCTCCACCGCCTGTTCTGGATTACGGCAGTATAAACGTCTGCCACATTCGCTAGTATTTGAAAATAGCACATTTTAGTCTACTAAGGTAAAATACTATTTGCTTTACTTCTTTGAAGAGACACGATGCAGCGCGCCGTATTCTTTGCACAGAGCTTACATTTAAGCGAAACAAAAGCGCATAGTAATTAACCTTTGAGGCAAAAGTTTTAGGACATGCATGTACATATGTTTGTGGCCACCAAAAACAAGTGAAAAACTATTGTCAGTATATTGTGAAGAATTCAAAATGGCCACTCATTACAGAGAACTAAAGTTCTTAGCTCTGATGTTGGGAATATTTTCATATATTCCACGAGATGTATCTTAAAGCGTTGGGATGAAGCTGAGTACTAAGTATAAGAGAGAAATGTAAGTCAGTAAGCAAAAAATAAAAGAAAAGCCGTTACTTGCATAAAAAAAATTAGCAAATATACTCCTAGTTTTTTTTTTTTCAAAAGAAAACTGCACTAAAAAGTGACACCCACCCTGATTTGGTTGTTCGAGCAACTAAACTAAGATACTAAAAGATACTTTTCTTTGCATTGTACTGGCTAATAAAATGTGGTCGGACACACAGATTTACAAAAGTATTATTATTTTTTTTATTTATTTAGATGTCTACGGCGATTTCAGAAGAGGATCAAACGTTTTCCATAAAACTTTTTATTGCTCGTAGAAAATACACAACACTAACTTAAAGCTTATCCACCCCTTAAAGGACAACGCTATTTAACATACTTTAAAAGTAATCTTCGTCAAGTTGACAAAGTCTATTTATCCAAAATTGTTTGTATATGTAGCATACAATTTTTTCATGCTATTTTTAAAAATAACAAACCTTAACATAAAAGAAAACATAGAGTTAGTTTAATCTTCAACCCATTTTGATGCCTTAAAAATTAAGAACAACAGTGTTCACCGAATCGAGGCGTTGCCATTGAGTCAGCTGTTTGTAGGGGCGTATAAGTAGTCTTTAGATAACATTATTTCAAACGAATTTTTTAAATTATCTCCCTCATATTTCAAAGAATAAAACTTTATTTTATTTAATTTAATTTAAAAAAGTTTGCTGTAATAAAGTTTGCCACTGCTCAAAACCTCTTTTCAATTTCGCGCAAATTATCAAAAAACAATTAAAATTATATGAAGCGGTGACATACATAAATAGTTATTCTACATACAAAAACCTTTTTTTTTTTTGAACGATTGGCTTTTCCTCTTGTAGTCAGTAGGGACAGTGTCCCTCTGGAGGCTCCAACAATAGTCTGCAAGCATGACTGGCTCCCATCTACCCTGATAACGCTTCTCGTACTCTGCAATTTCTTGATGAAATCTTTCACCGTGTTCATCACTTACTGACCCCATGTTATATCAAAACTTGCTTGTGACCTAATGCTCACCTTAATCCGTCAATATTATTACAGAACACTAATCCATCTTCTTTTGAATAAAAGGTAGCTAATGTAATGTGACGTTTACAATAAGCTGTAATTTTAGCTCCACTTTGCAATAAATACCGCTGTTTTAATCTCGAGCCTAATATTTCAGATTTTTCTTCGTCAAACCTAAATCTCTAACAAGGTCATTTAGTTCTGATTTTGTCCATCTATAAATACTACTTCGCTATTAAAAGGGCCTGCTTCATTTTCATCTTCAATAAGACTCGATAAACTTGACGAAATACAAAATCTTTCCGGTAATGGAATGACTGGAGAATGGTGTAGTGGCAATGACACTACAGACACACAGTAGCATACTTCACCGAGTGTTTTGATTTTTTTTTTTTTCAAAAACCTTTCAAAATTTTTAAACAGAAGTAACAGTCGTCTACGTAATTTTTGGGTTCACGCCATTGCATTAGTAGACTAAAAGGCATCTGGTTAATATCACCCTCGTACCAGCCCGTGAAATATTCATAACATTTTAAACAAGACACTTTCGGCACCCATGATTTTTCTTGATTTCTAATGGCAATTTAAAAATAAGCTTCATTACATCTTTAAAACAAAGGCTAAATTGGTTTATTTTTCACTTTAAGTATTAAATTGACCACAAACGTAACAAAATAAGCTGGAAGAATTAACACAAACACGCGGCATTTTGTATTTTTTAGATTACGAAAATTATATTTGGTCTACGTTAGAATTGTGCAGACATAAATGTATGTACATTTACATATTTATGTATTTATTACGCATATCATATGTATTTGAATCACCAAAAAATTGTTTAGTCATAGACATTTGCACATCGATAAAACCAAATTTTTGTATATACATACATATATACATACATATCAACCCATGTGCCGCTCAATGCTGATGCATTAAAAAGCTTTCTCATCGCACTTTAGTTGGTAAACAAACGCTGTGAGTTGATTGCACTTCGCTTACAAAAACAAAATAAATTGCCGCATTTAACAATTCAGCTAAATTGTCAACCCAACCGCCCAAATACTATTTCAATGCGCCAACCTATTACAATTCCACCGAAAACAAGTTGATGACCTACACCAACAAACTCTGACAAGCGCAAAATAAAGTGGCATTTATGCAATGGCAAGGCAAGCAAAAATACGCAATAACAATTTTTTTTTTTGCAAAACATATTTGGCTACGCAAAGACAAAAAGAAGGCTGCTCACTGTTGTTTTTGTTACTTTTTTCCAATCTTTCCCTTTTAGGACTAAAATTAAGGCGCACTTCCGATTTCCTTTATGCCTAAAATACTCTTTCCATCTTTTTCTTTGGCTGTTACTTAATTTTGTTTGATGTTTTTTTTTTCCTTTGCAAATACTGATTAAACTCATAGAAGAGCTACATATACATATGTAAGTAAACCCAAAGATGAGCAATGAGTGGACGAGAATGTACTCTCAATTTTGTAAAAATGTCTTCTCTGTTGTCAAAATACAGTATGAAGTTGTTGGAGCGCGCATGCGTTTAATTTTAGTTAACGTTTGCAAGCACAAATATTAATGAACCAGTTTACTTTTACTAAATACGAGTATATGTATTCATAACGAAGAATTGTTGTATCAGTGCTAGTTTATCTTTCGTAATGGTTAGTCAGCTTACTCGGCTTAAGCAAGTAGTTAACTTTTCCCGATATTTAGAAACAAACAGGTCTTCTTCTGAGAATGATGTGTTATTTTCCTAATCTGATGATTTTTTTTTAACTATTCACTTTTCTTCTTTAACAAAATAAATATATTTGATTATTTTTAGTTATTATTTTATATGAAAAATCAAGCCATTATATTAAAATTTATTTCAAAAGCACACTAACTAACTATTAAAACCTTTACATATGAAAGGAACGAAATGAGAACAGCTCTTAGCAGGAGCTGATATCAGTCTATTGGCTTAACTCAGTGCTCATTTCTTGAGAAGGAGCACTGGCACTGAGTCCAATTTTGCTAGTACTCGTAAAAATTTTCTTTAAACATTAACTATTCTCCATATTTCTCATACTCTAACTTACGGTTGTCCGTAAACTTTAAAAAATTTATAAAGTTTAAAAAAGTTGCCGAACTTAAAAATGTGTTGCTACGGAAAGAAATGATTTAGGAAATTATTAAGAAGTCTTCAACACCTACATTCATGTTTTAAATAAATTGATTTACTAAATAATTCATGTTTTTAAGCTATAGAACAAAAAATATATCTTATCATCATCATTCATGAGACTCTAAACCACAAACACCTACAGCCCGTTTTGGCAAATTATTTATTAATCAAATGATGTTTACAAATATGTTGCACACAATTTAATAATAAACCTTAACAATTTCAGAATATCCTGCTACAAATATAGAGTAAATTTCCCTACAACACATTTCAAAACACAAAGGTAAACAAACTCTCAGTTGTAGCTTAGAATCCACAGCAATTGCTGCTGAATGCAGCACACAGACAGCGCAATCTCTCTCTCTAGACATCCTTCAATATTTCTATAGCATGCAATAAAAAAGATAGCAGCATTCTCTCTCAACTTCAAATTTACGTTCATGCACTTTAAAGAGAGTCAAATGCACTTGCGTAGTGTGTGACTCTCTGCAACTCGAAAAGGATATATGAGAACGTTGGCAGCCCTACTAGAATTTTTCTGCTTTTTCGGACAAATTGTGGCGTTTAACACTTGCCGCTCTGGTTGTGACTTTTGTTCGATTATCCACAAGTACGAATAGGTTGCTAGCCGGCATATTTTCATTTGGTTTATCGACACTTCAGTTGTTTTTGCGATGCCGCTGCGAACGCATTTGTGGACAAAATATATTAATTGGTTGGCTTACATTTCCGCTCAAAATATAAATAGACACCGAATTTGCGCTCCTTTACATGGCAGCTGTAGTACATGTCGCAATGCCCTACCGATTATTTCCCTTGCCGCGCACAACGCATTGTTTTGGATGGCGGTGATGTCAGCCTTTGCTCTGCTGAGGACCTCAAGCAGCCCGGCAGAGGCAACCTCCCAATTAAGGGTCCGGACAATCCAGATGCATGCCCTCAAATAAATTTCCATAATACATTTGCCATGGTGGTCATCAAAAAACGGGGGTTTATTCCGAGCATTTGTTATCCTTTTAAGACAGACACCCGCTCGCAGCCGCACCTACTGGTGTAGTCGAAGTGGCCTCACCAGGTTCTCCTTCTTACTTTGGCTCACTCCCAAAGGGATGTGCGGGAGCTATCCAGAGGACACTTGGATAAAATCACCCGGAAGTCGTGAGATGCTTGATCCGGTGGCTGCTTGATTTGAAGGCAGTCAGCAAATTTCCCCACATTCGCGGACTTCTACACACTGACCCATCCTCTACTAATCCACTGAGACTGTTGCTAGAGTTTTTTGCAAAAACTTTAAAGTATTTTATGTATGTACATATGTATAACAAATTGCTATCTAGTCAACGTCTTAGAGGAGCACGCAAAGTGATTAAAATCAAATGTAAACATTAATTTCGTTTATTTTACAGTCACTAAGTTATATAAATATTTGTATTATTTTCCACTTTGCTTTCTACGCGATTTATTTCATTTTATTTGAAATTTTTTTGTCCAATGCTCAATGTACAAACTTTTAGTTCTCCATTGTAGTGAAACTTTTTCTCATTGTCGTAACATTTTCAAAGTCAATGCTGTCCTTGTAATTTTTTTCTTACGGCCTACTGACCCAAGTCTCCTATGTTCTTCATCTAAGTAAGAGACTGACACGTAGGCAAAACTTAATACTTTTCAGAACACATTTCTTGTCCTTGAATTTTTGTTCTCTCTATTATACTTATTTTCATTTTTTTCTTTTTTTTTTGCTTAAAAGCTAATAAACTTTGTCCATGAATTTTTTTTTTTTTCTTTAGCAGTCACATTCGCGACTTTGTGGAAAGTTTCTGTTATTATGGTTATTAAACATCTGAGTATTGCTTTTATACGAAGAGGCAAATAATCACAAAAATTCTGTTTATTATTTAAACTGTTATTGCCAACAAAACTAACAAATATTTTGGTGATTAAAAAGTTTTAAATCTACTACTGCTTTATAATTACCTTTTATTTAATTAAGACGGCGGGAATTGTTGTTGACATCTTTCGTGTTTTGTTTTTATTTTTATTTGCTTTCTGGTTTGTGTGCCCCATTTTGAAACCTATTAAGTGTTTGTATTACAACTTTGCGCTTGCCGTCTCCAGTGTGCATTTTTATTTCTTATCAAAAAATGGGAGAGTTATTATTATAATAACGAAAGGCAGACAATATTTTTGTAAAAGCATTTTATGCCAAAAAAAATTGTACTGGGCAATGCATCAGCGGCAGCAGGATGGTCAGTGAAAGAAGGCGCGGATGTCTGTATTTAAGGCGTTCTCCAGACTGACATGGCGTATATTTAGATCTGATTTATTATATCAGATTTTCTATAGTATACTTAAGTACAAGCTTCAAGTATCCATGATTTTTACCCATATTTTTCGTGTGTTCATTGAAACTTTGTAATAACTCAGCCACTGTCGAGTCATTCTTGTAACGCAGCGTTATTATGAGTTTCGGCAAATTTTTTTTGTCATCCGCCCAAAATCAACATTGGTTCGAAACAGGAAAAAAAAGCAAACATAGAAATTAAAAAATCCGATATATATCTACGAAGTTTCAAATTATAAATAATGTTAAGAAATATAATAAATTAATAATATTTAAAATGAATTCAATTCCAATGCGACTTTTGTGTGAGGAATAAAACAATCCAGATCAATGCGCAGACAAATCCATCCCCTTCACTTTGGTAATGTTCGAAATTTTGCAATAATTTGTAGTGAAAATAATCAAGCAACATGTAATAAAATTAAAAACTTTCTGAATCTTTGAAATATTACAGAGTAATTACAGAAATATTTAGATATTCCTTCAATCCCACCAGATCATATATCGTCTCTTCTGCGGGCTGAAATATGTTTGTCCTGTTGGGGCTCCGCCTCTTCCTCTTTCGATGCACTAATTCATAAACTCCTTTTCCCTTACGTACTTTGGACTCGTTTTAATTGAATATGTCAATGTTACCTGTTTTCAATATTTAACAAAATATTTTTTATTTTTGGTCAATAATCCTGTATTCCCCTGAATGGTATCTCGCTTGAAAATTTTGTTGGTTGTTTTTCTCCTAAAAACCCCGTATTCATACACAATTTGTTATACTCTTATATCCTCAAATTTTTATATCCAATTTAAATTTTAACTTACTTTAAATTCGAACCTCTTTAGTAGCAAAAACCAGTTAGATAATCTCAGAGTATAGCTGACATTGGATATAAGTATCGATAAATAAATGCACAATAATAGATCGTTTAAAGAAGTGAGTTACTTCTTCATATAACTACAAGTACCCCTTTCAAGAACTAAGGTATACACCATTATCCCGTTAAAATTGTTCATTAGTATTTAATAAAATTATTTCAATTATTATTTAAGATTCATAAATAGCTTCTAAAGTTATTCCGATATCTAAGAACTTAGATGTCCATCAGAAATGAATACCTTTCCATTTGGCTACTTTTTTTTAGAAAACCTTGCACTTCACCTTAAAGAAAAATTACTGTAGCACGATTTACAAATGCCATTGCATTTAAAAAAAACTCGAAGGAAATGTTTGCCACTTGTTTGGTTGCAACTTCACAAATACACAAAAATACTTACATCAATCACTTCTACGTTGAAAATACATAAATGCATACAACTGCAGAGGCCAGTGTCAGGAGAATAACAATAAACAAGTATTCTTGTAAGTAAAGAAATGTCATTTAGAATAAATAAATTGTACAAGCTGCTGATAAATGACATGAATGTATGAACGCTTGTTGTATGACAAAATATTGAATGAATGAATGGGCAAATACATGTGCAAGTATATTTGAAGCAAATGTTGGCAGAAGTTTTGTAAATAATACTTAAGAGAGTACAAGAGCCAAAAGGCACACAACACGTGAGTTTGGCTTATGCTTCCACCACTGCCAACCAATAAAAGATAAATGAACTCTACAAAGAATTAAACGATTAGTAACTGGAGTGACTCGATGCGAATTTGTATTTGTTTTGACATTTTATTAGTCACTTACTGATTTGAGAAAGATTACTTGTTATAAAAAATAACTGAAAAATATAGTTGCTTGTCAATTATCCTCCCATGAAAAGTTTATATTTTTAATTAGCGATTTATACTTTCACGAATAATTTTTTTTTGGAGTTTATGTGCAAATATAACTTTAATTTATTTTTCAATTGCAAAAAGACACCTTAAGAGCGTGCACTTTTCATACCAGCCAGGATATAAAGAGGTTTAAATAGTTCCTTCATTGGAGACGCTCTCGAACCAAAAAGTGAACTTTTCTCCATATTTGAAAACCAGTGGCAATATTCTTTCAATGCAATGCAATATTTCCTTGCTACTCATGCTGGACTCATCTTTGACTAACAAAATTTTTTTGATCAGCGAATTGTGTTTGTTTGAAAGTTTAGTACAAGCAGTACTTTTTAGCGTACTTATGTATGTGTACAGGCACACAAGAGAATTGCAAATATGCCACATTAAAACAGAAACACATTTCCCCACACAAAGTAAACACGCTAGCATGTGAATATTTGTTTGATTTTAATATATCAATCCTTACAATTTATATATAAACCATGTTTTTACGAACGCAATGGAGTGATTTGCGCAACAATAAATACATCTCGTTCGATTCGACAACTCTCTTAGGGGTTGCGATAAATTGTTTCCAAACGATTTTATTTTATTTGGTTAGCCATTGTGAAGGATTATTTATCAAACAAGTGTGTAAGTGGTGTGCTATACTAAACGTAAATAGCGTCTGGTGAACTGTTCGTGAGTATACTTCTTGGCTTAATTGAACATAAACACGACGAAGAGATTTCGAAGTGGATGTCAAGTATTTATTGAAAGGATATTCGGAGAAATGATTTCATGAATGCTTTAAGCAAATAAAATATAACGACTGCACGAGACAACAATTTTCTGCCACTTTTATTTAAATGCACAACTGGTGGTCGCAATGAATTGACAAATTGTTTAAATAAAAATTTTGTAATAAATACATTGCATATCTTCAATTTGAGGGTCATACAGAAAAATGCGGATCAACTAATTTTTTGGTTTAAACATAAATTGATTTTGTCGAAGCAGAAATTAACACTTTGTTATAACTTTAAATTATTATTATTATGAACGCATGAACAAATTTTTGATTTTACGCAAAAAGGAAGCAACAACGCCCTCGGCAAACAAATTCAAAAACAACAATAGCTACTCGAGTCTTACTACACTGGAATCTTATACGTATAGGCTATAAAACGGCATAACCAAAAACGTTCTAAAAACAATTTGCACATTTTTTTTTGTTAATAGTAAGCTTCAAGAGAAATTGAAGATTTTTAAATTAAGTTTAAAATACTTCCAATTAAAATAAACGATCTATTAATAAAGAAAAAAAAATATTTAGAGAAGAAAATACTGACAATCAAAAACTAATGCGAGCTTAGTGCGATTCGGATTTTGCATTGGAATGTATGTACGTATTTATGGACAAATCTTGTTTATTTTTATTTCTTATGAGGGTAGCAGAAGATGCGCTCTGACAATCGTTTACAAAATTTTTGAAGAACTGGACCAGTTCTAAAAATTGATGTGTCTTCCGGGACTCGAGATACAATCGCCAGCTGTTTAAAATATCATAAATTTGAACAAAAATATTTACTGGATTTATTGAAATGTACCTTTTTGAAAGTTTACAAAACAATTACGTATATTAAGTATTTATTTAAAATAAATTTTTGAAACTCTTCATGCCATTTTGAGCATTTTCAAAAATCGCTTAGATACAATTTAACCCAACAAGTTTTTAGCATAAAATGTTAGAATTTCAACAAAGTTTTAAAAAAATTGCGTTCTAAAATATTTCCATTTTTTTTCGACATCAAAGTTATATTTTAATTCAAGTGCAGTACACTTTATAGTCTCACGATGATCCCTAAACTAAGTTTCGTTTTTAAGATAAAAAATTAAATAATTTACTTCTAACATTGCATTTGTTGCAAAGCTTTCTGTTATTCTTTAAAATTATTAACGTTTGAAGAAAATAGTTTTATTTAATAATTTTCGCTGCTCATCCATTACGACACATTTATTCTTAGGTTAAAAGAAACATTTATTTTATGTTTATAATCTCATTACTTTGCATATGCAGACACAATTTTTTAAGAGTATGATTTGATCGTTTAGGTAAAGGAAAATTTGGGTATTCTCAAATATACCACAACCCACTTAACTCCATTAACTCCATGTAAGAATATTTACAACACTTGAGAAGAGAAAGTAGTGACCACTTGCTTCGAATCATGTATGAAGAAATAAATACAATTATATTTATACTTACTAAAAGTTGTAGTAAAATAATAAAATAAAACTGCCCCTTATCCGGTAAGGAATGGTTAAGATGCCTTATATTTCATAAGGAGTAATAATAAAATGTCATTACGTTCAGCTGGCATTTTAATGTACTGAATGAAATGACCATTTTTGAAGGCAACGCGCGCAGCACAGAAATTGTGAAAACAAAAAAGTACGAAACCGTTGTATTGAAGTGGAAGCCGTTTCACATAAATCTTAAGTGAAAGTTTAATGAATTTTTCGGCAGTTTTTCACATATATCTGCAAAGTGCCAAAATTCAACCAATAGCACTCGACAAATATTTCTACCACAAGGCGATCACCAGCTAACGTTTACACGCAACGTTCATGTTTCTGGTGGCATACGGAAAAGCCGAAAATATCTAAAATATTATGTAGCAGCTGTGTTGGGTAATGCGATGAAGAAATAAATAACAAACAAAAATATTTGATTGTAAAAGCAGAACAGTAAGTAGAAAAGCTTGAAACATATGCTTGCAATGCTGGAAGTTATTGCTTTTACGAGTATGGAGCGAAAGCCTAAATTGCATATACTCGTACAAAGATGAATGTGAATGTAACACCGGCTTACTAAAATGAGCCTACACATGCACCTACTTATGTGTACTTTAGAAATTTTTGATTGGATTGCGTGTGAGCTTGAATATGAAATAAAAAAAATATATGATCATATTCGATAAGTAGACGAGTCCAGCTTATGAAATCTCTGTATTTGCTAAACAAATATTTAGAATTTTTTCAATGTCTGGTTTTTTAGTCTATCAGCCCTCACATTCACGAATTTCCCTAAGGATTCGGTTTAAAATCACATGTTTGGAGCTCCCAATTTCACATTCACATATATTTTTGTGAATTGACTCCGAATGCTTGGTTGTATGTGAAATGAAAAAAAAATGACAAAAAGTGTGTGAATGTTTAGATATTTTCGATTGGAACAATTTTTAAAATATTCTTTGATGTTTGTAGAAGCCATTTACGACATTTCTGTATTAGTTATGAATTGAAATATGCGTATTTTTGAGTGTTTTGCTGATGACTCCTCAAAGAAGCATACATAGGTGAATCCGAAAGGGAAATTTCAACAACAGCTGTTTGTGAATTGCCACAACGATAACCGATATGTATGACAGGGATGACCTGCTAGGCGAGGAAATTTGTGAAATTGGGAGCATACTAATTCACTTTTACAGGAAGTTTTTAAAATCACATTGTGGAATTGAAATTTGAAACTGGGAGCACACGGCTGTGTAAGATCTTCATGCTAGCTTCGAAAAAAGGCAATTTTTCAAAGGCAAAAAGCAATTTTTCATGACATATTTTTTTACTACACTTTTATAATAACTGTAAAACAGTAAAGATTATTTCCTTTTGCAATTCTAGTATATATGAAAAAAAATTGAGCGTCTCATGTCAATTTTATCACAGGAACGTTCAAAGAAAAATATGCGGCATACTTGCCACCGGCGCTATCACTGAAAACCCTGATTCTACCATAGGAGAATTATATTTCAAAGTTACATGTTCATAAAGAAACTATAGTCAAAATAAAAGTATATTTTATACATATATCGAAAGACAAGCAGCAATTATCACAAAAAAAAAAATTTAAGTAATGTGCTTTTCTCGCAGGGCAGTTCAACCAACTTCCTTTGACATATTTAATCATAACCTCGAACAAGTGTTCAACTTTGTTGATCTTGGAATTACAATGAACCCGAAATTTAATTTTAATCTTCACATAAATGTTACAGTGAACAAAGTCAAAGGTGCTTTTGCATTTGTAAAACGATGGTCAAAAAAATTCAATGACCCATACATGACAAAGGCTCTTTTCACAACGTTAGTGAGGCCCGTACTAGAATATGGATCTGTTGTTTGGAACCCGCGCTATCAAGTTTATACCGACCAAATAGAGTCAATCCAAAAACAATTTCTGTTTTTTGTTTTAAGAAATTTTCGTTGGTATTATTAGTACAACCTGCCGCCATATATAAGTCGTTTAAAACTCATTAATCTTCCTACACTTGCTAGTCGCAGAGAAATGCTAGGCGTAGTATTTTTCATTTAGTTACTGACAGGCATGATCTCTAGCCCATCTCTTCTCAGCGAAATAAAACTAAACGTTCCCGCCTGAATTTCAAGATATTTTCGGCGTCTTTAAAAGTAGTTTTGAGTTAAATGAGCCTCTCCGTAGTTTTTGGCAGGATTTTAACACTCACTCCGGTTCTTTTGATATTTCAGACTCACTTTTTTACGTAAAGAAAAATATACTCAATGCTCTCAATAAGTGATACATACATACATATATATATATATTACAATTCGATCAGCTGATTAGCATTTGTTCTGTAGCTGAACAGTTTTTAATCTCGACACTTAACAAACCTCTGCCTTTCATGACTCGGCGCTGCATATATGAAAAAAAAATTTTTATAAAGGGTGTTTTTTTTACAGGTTTGTTTTTCGAATAGAGATAAAACTGGCATTTTGTGGTCAAATCTGGCAACTCTAATGTCATTTATGTTCAGTTTGGTTTGCCATTTCATCATGAACAGGTTGACAAAAGAACAACGCTTGCAAATCGTGCAAATTTATTTCGAAAATAATGGTTCAGTTCGCGAAGTTTACCGTGAGCTCCGTCCATTTTATGGTCGACATAATCGTCCATCAGAGCAATTAATTCGGTTAACCATGGATCGTTTTCGCACTACGTTTACTCTATGTGATAATACGCATCCGCAGAGACGTCGAACAGTGCGCACCGAAGAAACAATTGCCGCTGTAGAGCAAAGTGTTGAAGAGGACCCGAATGAATCGATTCGCCACCGTGCACAGCAATTGGAGCTTTGTCCATCAACTTTATGGAAGATTTTGCGCAAAGATCTTGGCTTGCGACCTTACAAGATCCAGCTTGTGCAAGAATTAAAGCCGCGAGACCATGCAATGCGTCGTGATTTTGGTGTATGGGCCGAAAATGAGATTGATCTCGATGCTGATTTTCATCGCAAAATTTTGTTCAGTGATGAGGCTCATTTTTGGTTGAATGGCTACGTCAACAAGCAAAATTGCCACATTTGGAGTGAAGAGAATCCACATGAGACCCTTGAAACGCCATTACATCCACAAAAACTGACTGTTTGGTGTGCTCTATGGACTGGTGGAGTCATTGGGCCATACTTCTTCCGCAATAATGCTGGAGAGGCAGTTACCGTTAATGGAGACCGGTATAGAGCCATGATAACCGACTATTTTGTTCCCGAATTGGATGGCATGAATGTGGATGAGTTGTGGTTCCAACAAGACGGCGCTACATGCCACACAGCGCACGTCACAATCGATTTATTGAAGGAAACATTCGCTGAGCGCATAATTTCGCGGAATGGACCTGTCAATTGGCCACCAAGATCGTGTGATTTGACACCATTGGATTATTTTCTTTGGGGATATGTGAAGTCGCTCGTCTACACCAACAAACCAGAAACGTTAGGGGAATTGGAAGCCAACATTCGTGGCGTTATTGCCGACATACGGCCCCATATGCTCGAAAAAGTGGTTGAAAATTGGACCTGTAGAATTGGCTTTATTCGAGCCAGCCGCGGCGGCCACATGCCCGAAATCATATTTAAACATTAATGGCATAAAATTATCCTTCCAATAAAGCCAAATTGATGGACCTTAAAACGATTTTCTTGTGTTTTATTTCAATTCGAAGTTCTATACCCCTAAAAAAAACACCCGTTATATCCGTGCGTCATGCGGACGCGAACCTCTCGTCGGTCGGGCGGGTATGAAGAGATAAAACCATTGGGATTATAATTATTATTTTACTAAGATCTTTGGAGGCGAAAAGAACCGATATTGGGTTCCTGGCCACAAAGTAATTAAAAATAATTAAATAACAGATGGAAATAACAAGAGCATCAGTGGTTTAACCTTTATGCCCAAGTTCCACAATGTCAAAAATGCAATTAAAATAATTAAGGGCCTATCAGTTCTATATGTTAGATAACATCTCAGAAAGAGAACTAAAATGAATGCTAAAATTTTAAAAAGTTGTTTATAATAATATTTTATCGCTTCTAAACAAACAAACTGAAACAATTTCAAACAAATTAATAAAAATTAAATGAAATGAATTTTGCAGTTTAATTGAACTGGAACGGGCGGAAACTGGTTTGGTAGAAATTAATAGCTTGAAAACTCTCAAGTGAGCTCCAGAAATTCAGTATATAACTTTTGTGTTTCTATGAAAGATGGTGCGTGTTACAACCGTTCCTACCAGAGGAAATGTGCAATGATTCAGCTAAAAATCATTTGGCGGTGGTGGCGAAAAGCACAATGGCCAAACACAAGTACAACGCATTTTAATCTTTTTTTTAGAAAATACATACATACTTATATGGTAATGCCCACTCATGGTTGCTAATTTGCGTTTCTTGCCAGTCATCCGCTGCCAAAACAACTCATATTTGCCTCTTGTCATGATTGCATGTTTGCGTTGATGGCAGTGCGTGTGCGTCATGAGGCACGTACTTACATACATATGTTCATATGAGCATGCATGTGACACACATGTTGATTCAATTATGTCAGCGTGCCTTTTTGCTCTCCTGTACGTGCTCGTGAAAGTCCCATTCGCACATCATGAAAGCGGGAATTTTTTCATGTTTGTTATTAATTGCTAATTTAATTCTTCAAATTTTTATTAAATATTATAAAGTGTAATTATCACTTTTAAATTCATTTGTTAATATAACTAAATAAATAAATTAATATGTATATTGGGTTTAAGATATGCCGAAATAAGAAAAATTCAATCTTAACTACAGAGTGAACACTTTTTTTTCAGGGTTAACGCAGAGTTTCCTAAAATGGAATCCGTCGAGAAACAATCAGTTCAATGTGAAATTATTTATTTTTGGCTGTCAAATAAATGAACAGTTAGGTACAATATTGTTTTCTTCTTTTTCTTGTCCGACAGAATGGAATCTTGATGTTCGTTGGAACGATTTTCCGGGATGTCAAGTTTCGATTGTCTTCAGTGTAAATTTTTGAGAACGAAACTTGACAAGGGATGACGCAAAATAGCTCCAACAAATATCAACAGTTAAATAAAAGTTAAAAACCTTTATCGGACTATTTTCCAGATAGTGAAAATGAAAATGAGTGGGTACAAAATCAGTTAATCATAAAAAGTAAACTTGCAATGCTAACCGTTCTGGAGTACGAATTATTCATAGATCTTTAGAATTCTTCATCATTAAAACACACATTTAGTAGCCAAAAAGGCTCTCTTCGCTTTGCTCCCTTTTGTTACAACATGGCATTTTAAAACAGACTTTTCAGCTTATACTTATACAAAATACAAATAATTACATTTCATAACTGGACGCTACCCCAGAAAGGCGCCTTCAGCTATGGAACATCACAACGAGTCAGTTTTGCAATTTTTTTCTCTGAATCTCAGCCTGATATATTTCCACGTCCAGCTTAAAAAATAAACAAATTATCTTTGCTAGAAGCAAAGTAATCGGCGGTCATAGTGCTCACTGCAATGCTATCGCTAGTATAATTTTGAACGAAATTGAGAGCAACGATTCCAGTTTATGGTTCATATGGAGGTACTTTGTTTGATAAGTAGTTATTGTTTATATCTGCGCCATTATATTTTAAAATATCTCAAATCTTTAATTTTATTGAGATTTTGTGACAATTTAACACTTTTCGAAACTCATTTCATTTTACTACAAAATTGTAAATAATTTATTAAAGTAAAAGAAACTATACATATTTTTTAAGTTTGCCGAAACTTTTAACAATTTCCTAATATTTTCCAAGCTTTGTATTTAGTTTATATTAAGATATCAAAAAAGTGCGAAATCCAAAGTTATCGAAGAATTTGTAACCTTAGTCGCAATAATTGTGTATGTGATTTTAATTTTATTTATGCTTTGGTTGGCTCTCCAGTAATTTTAAATTAAATTGGCAATAATATACGCCTGTTGAGATGCGGCGTTAGTAAACTCATCAATTTTTTCTTCCATTGCACAGATGGCATTATTTACAAAAAATAGGTTTAAATGTAAATAATCGATTAATTAAAAATCGTAAAAATCGATTATAAAAATTCGATATTAATAAAAACAATCGATGGAAATAAAAATCAATTAATTCTTCACTTCGCTTTTTTTAATTTATTTTTTGAATCAAAACAAAAACTTTGTTTTTGAGTTTAATTTAAGATCTAATGGCAACCTTTCTTCAAAATAAAAAAAAACTCAGCTCACAACTACACCTCTAAGGCCTTTTGTTTTGGCAGTTTTGGGAATTGAGAGAACGATGTTGAACTCATAACATGCACATGGACTGTTTTCACGCAATATAAATTTATATAAATTTCAACTTAAAGAACTTGATTATTTGTAATGTTACGTTAATATAAAAATTAAGAAAATATTTATTCCACATGATAGCTTATATACGCTATACCAAAGTTCGTTACCCTGTCAAAAAAGCTATGTTGACGATTTGTGCATTAAACAAATGCGAGTATTTTAATAACAAATTTTTTTTTTAATCATCTATTTACCGAAAATAAGTGACCTATGAGAAATATATTTTGTCCGTTTACGGTAATTTGATTATCGACCTCATTTTTGTAAAAATTACTGCGTTTAAAAATCAAAATTAGCTAAAATAAGTTCAAGAGAATATTCTTTAAAACTAAAAAAATAAATAAATAGTATGATTATTTTTTTTCTTTCAATAGAAATCATCCAATGAGATTGAATCACCCAATGCATTTACTCATATTTATGAATTTATTTGTTGTTGTATTTGTGATTAGATTTGTGCGCCCCAAAGCAATTTCAATAGCAAACTTTCAACAATCTTCTGCTCATCGCACAACTCAGTCCATTCAATATGGATGCTGGACACTAGGAATGTCAATCCCGGGATCACGGTATTTTTTAGCTCCCGAATATCCCGGTATTAGTTTAATCAAATTTTAGGAGTGCTGAAAACAATTAACTTAATAGAAATTTAAATTTATAATATTTTTATCATAAGTATCATCTTTTCAAGGGCAAAACAAAACATTATTTGTAACACTGGTTGCGCTTTACTCGTTTGCAACGATATTTGCTAAAACAGCTCCTCCCTGTCCAAGTTACTACTGAAGCTTAATGTGATCGCAACATGGACTTAATTAAATATGCCATCGTTTTAAATTTTATGCTGAGGAAATAAAAATTAAGAAATCTATGTACTTTGAGTAATAATATTTTAATAAACTCGTTTCAAGACTCAAGCAACAGAGGACAATCCTCTAAGATGTATACACTTGAGTAGAAAATAAGCTTTATTGTGAAAGCGATGTTGAAAATACTAAACAGGATGTTGTTGTGGTGGATAAGGCAGAGAGACTAAAAGATAAATTCCATCAAATTTTAACGAGCGAGTGTCCAACAATAAAATGTATCTGAAGGTTTGATAAAAGATTTTTCTATTTCTAATTTATCTTATGGGTGTGATACAGATTTCATATGCAACAAATTTACGTCCAGGTTGGAGGATAACAAACGCAATGCTTTAAAATCGCATTTTTATCAAAAGAATGAATAATTCTGCGTCGCTCAAAGCTAAATGGGTAATGCATTTAATTTTTATATTATATTTACTAAGAGATTCTGTGTTCTTCTGATATTATCAGACATATATGTATGTACAAATATTCAAACAAAATTAATTTGTCAATAATATTATTTATATAAATAACTGAGCAAAGAAAACCCCATTTTAATTTTAATTTTGAATAAGTGTAAATAAATGATGATTTATCAAAAACCAGAATCAGGCTGCTCATATTGATCTCAAACAGTGATTAAAAATAATTTTACTGTATACGCATTCGCTGCTGTACCAAATATGTACTCATATATTTGTATTTGAAGAATAAATTGCATTTTTGTGTTGGTCAAATTTTACGTTTATTTTTTTTTTTTTTTTGGATTGAAAAGACCGATAAATATATAATTGAATTACAACAAATTATTGTTCCTTGTTATACTTGTATTAATGTTATTTTGAATATTACTATATTAGGATGATTACAGAAGTGTTACATGTTTTTGACAAATTAAAAGTTACGAATCGAAACTTCCAGAATTTAGGCATCCCGAGATTGTCCCGGTATTTTGTTTTCAGATCCTGAAAATCCCGGGATCAATAAAATGCCAAAAATTTACATCCCTACTGTGGACACTCGTGTCCCATGCCACACCAACACAATTCCCAGACAAACATACGAGTACATGCGCATACCCCCTGATGAATAACCTTTTGTTGGGGTCACGTATTTTCTAGGTAATTTACGTTGGGCGAAAATGTAGCACTTTTTAGCCCCTTCTTCTAAATTACATGGTCGCCATGCATTTTCTGATATTTTTCACTATTTATAATTTTTTTTTTGTATCTTTTAGTTGCACTACAACAAATTCGCGCATTCCCTTATAAATATTATACAAAGCTTCAGGCTTGTCTACATTTGTATGTACTGCTGTATCCATGCCGGAGCATATTTTAATGCTAACTTCCGTCGTATCCAGTTGTTGGCGAAATATAAAGTTTGTACGTGACTCTGATATTGAAAGTCGTTGTTCCACTGGATTACTTGCATTCTCATTTTTTCAAAAATACTCGTTGTATTTGGGATTTATGTATGTATTTCCTCGTATAAGCATAGCCAGGAATGCTGCAATCAGCAAAAAGTGTACTTATATTCAATAAAAATAACATATTTTTACGACTGTTGCAACAGGTACTTGAAAGAAAAAATCAAACAAATGCTTGTATGTACAACTATTTGCAATTTCATTATGCGCGAACACGTTTTAAATAGAGTGAGCAGATTGCGTTCGAAATTGATTAAATCGATTTTTAATGTTAATGTGAGGTAATTAAATTGTTTAATGTTTGCATAAACGTAATATTTTAAAATATTTTCAAAATGCAGCAGCCTTCCTTAAAAATCAAAATGCAATAATACTTATTTAAATAAATAGATTTTAAAAATAATCAAACAAAAACTGTTACCCACACTGCTTTAAACAAACAAATTTGTTTCATAATTTCAGCATATAAAATATTAAAGTCATCAATTGCTAATGTTTTAGTGGACAAATGCAAATAATAAAAAAAGAACTTAGATATATTAATAACTACTAATGCATGAAAATATATGGCAAATGGCTTATGTATTTATACTATATAAAAACATGAATTATTTGTCCTCCATTTGCTATTTACTTTTACCAGAATTTTTGGTGTTCTCTTATGATGTGCAGTTTACTTAGCGAAAAAATATAATGGCTAAGTTCGGTTCATCAGATGGCAGATTAATAAAATCTAACAAACATAAATATGAAAATTTACAAAAAGAAAATAGAAATCATTAGCTACTATTTTCCCCCTTTTCTCTTCTACTTTCTATTGCTAGTTTTGTGTGTCAAGGTACCTTAAACTTAAAATACTAGCGAAAATTATTCCTGATTGTCTTTTGCGAACACACGAAATAAATCCACACAGATCCACAGTTGTGGAATGAGTTAAAAAAAAAAAGCTGCACAATGCTGCATAGAAAATTCCACACAATGTAATTGGCAATAAGGCTTAAAATGCTGAAAGGTCCTCAACCGAGGTACCGGTTGGAACATATTAAAAATATTTTTAATAATACCAAAATAAATTAAGTTCTCATCATTTTCTGATATGATTTAAATTCGTGGTATTTTGCTGTTAACTATATCATCATAAATTCCAAAATCATAACTAATGTTTATTTAAACAAATAAAGTTTCATTGCGCTCAGGATAAAATATATTTTTGTTTACAAAGTAATTCAAAATGTTATAAAACTTAAAAAAGACAAAGAAGGCAAAATGCAATATAAACTAGAAATATTACTTCGTTAATATTTTTGAATTTCAGATTATATTTTGATCAGTCTTTGTTATATCGATAGGAGTATTTTAGAAAAAAAAACTCAATGAGAGTACTTTCGAGGAACTTTGCTTTGAATTATATTGAGCATTGGTTGATTTATCTAACTGATTAATACTCATCGAGTACAAATACACAGATACAGGTACGTGTATGTATTTCCATTATTTAACTGAAAAAATGCATTTCTAAATTCACGAGTATTCAATTACAAACGCGTGCTTAAAAATAGAATTTCTCTCTGATGGCATGTCACAGATAATTTTCAATACAACTGAGGCAAAGCAAATTCATATGAGGTGCAGGTGCCAGAATTGCGGATTTATTTGAACTGAATTAAGTCAAAAATCACAATCGTTTGTCAAGAATGTTTACTTTACGCCAAAAGTACTTGTGTCAACAAAAAATAAATTTTACTTTATTAAATTTTTACTTACTTTTCTCTTTCCATGGTATGTATAATAGCAAATAATCATATAAAAATATCTCAAATAAAAAGTATCTAAGAAAGCATAAATCGTTCGATTATTTAACCCTTAAATATTTGCGTGAGGTCAACGCAATTTTAGTTTGAGTGTAAATCAGATTTTAATTGATTTTTTATATTTAATATCGTAATTTGATTTTATTGATTTTTTATATGTAATATATGTAGTAGAAATATAATTAGTTCAGAGAAATCATTTAACTATTTAATTTCAGGCAACGTTTTATTTTCTTTAACATACGAGATCACTGAAGACCTCATTCGAGCAATTGTAGTGTTGTAGTCGTGCGAATAATCAAGGGTTATTAATAAAACTTGTCAGGATGAACCTTTTCAATCAAACACGATCACTTTCTAAATATCAATTCATTTAAGTTAATTTAAGATATTGAAAAGTATAAAAAAAAATTGTTGCGCTATGCGTGTGCTTCACTCGCCGGTTCCGAATCAACTCCCTGAAAACTTTTGATATGAAATCTTCGCCACTCACAGATAATGGATTAGAAGTAAAATCGAGTTTCGAAAATGAATGCACACAAACTCTATGGCGACTATAACATTTGAGAGGCATTACTTAAATTAGGTCTGGCATAAGTCGCCAGTTATCTCTTTACGTAAAGTAGAAAGTAATGCCTTTTCTATAAACTCTTATCTTTGTACATTTGCGAAAACCATTGCAAGTTGAAAACAAACCTTTTTCCACAAAAAGCAAGCCACAATTTACATTAAACTCAATTTTAAAATTTCATTGAATATCATTCGCTAAATCGCATCACCACCATCAGCAAATTGAAATTGTTTTGCGAGGCAGGTGAAAGACGAATGTGAGTTAGTGTCAAAGTTTAAACAAAATTGTAAATATTTCGCAAAAAGTTTAAGCAACTTTTTTCGCGACTCATTGCATTGTCATTTGAGCGCTTCGTTCAGCGCTGCATTTCCCTTGCCTTGCTAAGTGCCAAAGTGTAAAAGGAAATGGTAACGCACGAAAAACAGGCTAGCTGTGAAGATGAAAACTTTGAGAACTTTTCAACACGAACTGAAACCGGAAGTGAAGCCGCTAACTAAGGAAAACACAGATGCGAAAAGGACAGCGCAGTAAAATGCTTAATTAATGGACGAAAGAGAGTGTACGGAAAAAATGAAAATAGAAGCAAGCGGATCAATTCTAAAGGTGAGAGATCAACTGACTGCAATACAAAAAAGACCAAGAAAGAGAAAAATAAAAAAAAAAAATTGTTTACGTAGTTCCTCGGCGCTATTGGCCTGCATTGACAGTCATTTGCTCGGCTGCTTCTTACCAGCTGCATTGAAATTTTGTACACTTGGCAAAATCTTTTTTCACTTTGACTACGAAAATCGAATTCTGCACTGTGCTGCACAAAACTTTTGCAATTTACCTGCTTTTCTTTTTCTTGCACGTTGGTCAAGTGAAAAAACGCTAAAAATATTTCGCCATTTACTTTGTTTTGGTCTTTTGTTGCTTTTCTTTGGTTTTGCCATTTCAAAAGAAGCATCACTTAAAGTTTGTTTTAGCGTTTTATTCATATGTCCCTCAACTTCTACTAACACATTCAAATGCTGATGCAGTACTTACTCTCAATGTTGTTGTGTACATACGAGTGTTTTTTTTTTTTTGGGCTCTTGCAGCTGTTTTGTGTATTGCATGCACCTTTAGGAAAGTTTAACGTCTACTTTGCACTTGTTAACATTTTCAACTGCACTGCTGTCACTATATTGACACAGCAACACCTAAACATTTTACATTGCAAACTTGTTTATTTTCTATTAGAAACACATTTGTCAGCGGCCAGCGAGTAAGAAGAAGAAAAAACTTTAATGTTGTAAATGTGATTGCAAAGCTTCTTATATCAGCTAAGTATGGTTAAATCTCTATACTAAACACACGAAGTATACAACCTTATTTGCTTTACCTACTGTTTTCATAAAAATGTGTAATTGTGTTTGTATTGTGAGTTCACATTCCCTTGACACAAATATATTGGAATCCGCTTTTAAACTTGTTTCTTCTTGTTGCTGATTTGCTCTATACATTTTTGGCAAAGCCTTTTGTAACATTTTAAGGAGATTTCCATTCCCACAAAAAATCTGAGAAATCTTGTTTCTTGAAACTTTGGGGATTGCGGTTAGATTGAATACATTTTGCGGAGAGCAAATTTTAGCATTTGGACCAAAACGAGAACTATTTATTACGCGACAATCACACGCACATTGCCCAAAAAGTACTCCAAAAACATAATATTTTTTGTTTATTCATGTTTAAGTAGTATCATTTTCTTTATATATGCAAATTTTCGTAAGTGTTATTATTTGAGAGATATAAACGTCTTAGCATGGACTGTTACATTAAATAATTTTGAAAGTTGGTTTCGAAGTTGTCTTACATTGTCAAAAACTTCTGCTCTGTTGATCCTGTTTTCAACGTTTTCAATTTTTAAAGATTTATAAAGTATGTAAAAAAAAAATTCAATTACTCCGAAAAAAAATTGTTCGGAAAGACTGTTGCGTTACATGTGCGATTTGCGTTCGGACAAAACTTAAATTAGGCTTTAACTATGTCTATAACTTAGAAAAATTTACCAAAGACACCATTTATTCAAGTGAGATTTCTCATTTTTACAATCGGTATTTTGTCTTCTGCCTCGTTAATCTTCTTTCGCCGCTCCATTTTTTTTTTTTTATCATCAAATTTTTTTTTTTTTTTTTTAATGTTTGAGGATATTATAATTAAAATATTTCAATATCCACGAAAAAAGACTCTTACGTTACAAATCATCATTGGCTCTAAACGGAAAACAATTAAAAACATACCTGATTACTCATTTTATTCAAAAAGTTGCCTGAAAATGCTCGAAAAAAATTTAATATTATTAGTAAATAACAAAAATGTAGAGCGTGCAAGGAATAGCATTAATTAAATATAATATACTTTCTCTTTTCTTTCTGTATGTTTAGTAATTTTTGTTCATCAAGAGGCACTAATGAAACATTCCTATTTTTTCGAATCGAATAATAAATAAGGCTTTAACATTTGCGATGCTCGATGCTTTGGGATATGTATGATCTAAAAATAGTCAAGAACCTTCGAAGTTTGAAATGAAACATTTTTCTCAATGCTTTCATTTCTCGCGTTTTGGTCTATATGATTTTTTGTTATTCGACGTCATAAATATGATGAACTACAAACCTTTTAAGAAATGTGATTTGAGGGCAAGCACCTGGATTGTTTGGACATTTAATTAGAAGGGCACCTCTGCCCGGCTGATTTATGTTCTCATTAAGGCAAATACTGACATCATCGCCATCCACGAAATATGATGGACGAGGCAAGACTCCGCCTTCAAGTACTATCTTTCACTTCTCCAACATTGTTTGCGCCCATGCCCCGGCGAAGAAGAATGTCATTGAACAACTCAAAAGCGTATTTGAGTGCTGCATGCTTTCAGCGGCCCAGATGTCCGCATGATCCGAGAAGACAAGATTCTTCTTAATATCGTTTAAACGGCTCTATGGATCGTTTTGAGTGAAATATTAAAGGCCTCCGTTAATAAACTGACTGGACCTTATCATTGTGGCTTTTAGCGTCGTAACTCTACTATCGATCAGATATTTAGAGTAAGCCAGATCTTGGAAAAGACCCGAGACTGGATGGCTGCGTTAGCATCAAATGATCTTTATTTTAATCACTTAGTTTTAACAATTTTTAAAAGACACAATGCAGCGTTCTAAAGTGCTAATGGCGTTTCTCTCAGGAACTCCGAAAATCAAATTAATGTGTTCTTTTAAATCGAGAATTTATTTAACCATATTGCTAACAATTCGAATGTATTGAAATAGTATCTCTAAAGTACTTTGAAACAAAATTATTCATCTTGAAAATCGATTGATTGCTTATAACAAAATACATTTAAATAAAGAATACTAAATAAATCGGTAAATATAAATATCGGTTTGAATTCTAATACATTTTTTGGAAATCGATCTTTGTAAGTAATGTGAGAAAAATATGTGAAAAAAATATATACGCTCCCATATATGTACATTTAAACATACAACAATTATAGCATGAAGTTATATTCATAATGGGGACAATTTAGCATTCTGATATATAATTTAAATTACTTTTCAATGAAAAAAAAATTAATGAACCGAAGTTTCAACTGCAAACAAAACCTATAACACTGCGCGAAAATTATCAGTTTATTATTTACATTTTTCTTTTTATTTTTACGAGGAGGAAGCATCGAAAGCCGTACCATCACCGGTTTTTCAGTGTGGGATTTTAACCCTAACTAAACCTCCTACAGTCTGAGTACCATATTCCTCAGTACTACCGTTAAGTATTTCGTCGGGAGATGGCTTGAGCTTACGCTCTACGTTTATTAAGTCCGTTTAAACCGCCCTCTGTACTGTTGCTAGTTGCATCTTCGTGGGGGTTTAAATTGCCCCGTTTCTTTTTTAAGCATTTCTTTATTTATTGTTTTTGTTTTTTGCTTGGTTGCCGGTCGGAACGAACGAGCTTCCGAGCCGCTCAGTTACTCTGTTGACTTCTTCTTGTCTGGTTTTTTAAAATTCATGGTTTCCAATTATTTTGCAACGGTCGAAACGAACTGGATTCCGAGCCGTCTATTCACTTAATTCGACTTTTCCTGCTTTGTATGAACTACTGAAAAAACACAATAATTTATAGCTGAGGATTTAACTGCATATTCGTATATATATATAAATCTCTCAAAAGTAGTATACTGAGCACTAAACTTTCTTGGTAGCCGGAAAGGACGAGATTCCGGGCTACACGGCCGTATGAATCCGCTTTGGGCTGTTCGTTGGGAGACGTGTTTAGAGCCAAAGAGCCAAACTGCTTAGATGGTACTGTCACCGAATTTTTATTTTTATGCAGGCAGTCGAAACGGACTAGATTCCGAGTAGCCGATTCGGTGGAATTCGTTGCAGTCAACCGACGTTAAAATACCATGTATTTTTGCGGAGTCGTTCCGACTGACGTAGTTTCGATATTACAACATTTGCCATGTTCCAGACGGCAGACCACTTTTCGATCGATTCGAGCATTATATCGATCAAATTCTCTACTTTAGCCAATCTCCCTACCTGTACATTTATAGGTAGTTTCGTTGATCTTCAAAATATGTGCAGGCAAAAAAGCAGGGTTCAACATCTTGGATATCGTCATCTTCGCAGAGAGTGCAGTAAGGGCCATCATCGATCTTAAATCTATAAACGTAAGATTTATAACAGCCATGCCATTTACATGAGAAAATTCATATGTGTACGATATTATAAATATGTGGCATCAAATCTGCTTTCAAAGCATTTTTAAAGAACTAAAAAGTAAATTAGAATAAAATGTAGGCAAAAAGAACATGACTTAAACTTATGCAAACCAAATTAAGAAAAAATGTTATACAAATTCAAATAGATATGTACTTACAGTTTTCATTAAAAAATTTACTTCATTTTATTAGTTTTTAAAATTTTTTTCAAATTTAAAATTTAATTGCAAAACAAAATTTAAAAAAAGTGCTTCTTTCTAATTTTTATATCATATTTTTAAATTTAAATTTTCAAATCAAATTGTAAGTTTGAAGCAAAAACAAAATGGTGAACACTAAAAACGCAGGTTTACTACTTTTGAGTTCTAGCTCCGCGAACGTAGAGAATTTCTGTTGTACTCTGTAATACCTCAACAATATCCAAATTTTTAAAAAATATTAAAAAAAAAAGTTTCCAATGGGAAACTGCTTTGAGTATGCAGCACCAATTCCGAAGATATTTCCACAAAGGACAAAATTTTGAAGAGTGCATTTTACCAAACCAAACAACAAAGTACAGCTTTAAATGCAATAATTTTAATTTTAATTAAATAGCATTTTCCAATTTGTCAATATAAGGTAGTGCTTTACTTATTTGACGAGATATATACATATGTGAAATATGTAAATTGTATTTCTTCGATTTTTTATTATCAACGTCTATCGGCCGACGTCTGCCCATCGCAACACCATTTCCTTCTGCACATATTTACAAACGTATCTACTGTTCAGCTTCCGCTCAACCGCGCTCTACATTGTTTGTTGTGTACTACGTGATCCTGTGCCACTGCTGATGCTTGCCATGTCTACTCTTCTCTTTCGTAGCTTTGTTGCATGTCAATGCGCTGTCATGTCGCGTTGACGCGTTGCATTAATGCATGTTGCCACAGCTGCCCAACTGGCCAACTGAATACCAATACATTGCCATACAAAAAAAAAGAATAATCGAGTACATTGCACAACCATATTTGATGCACGCATTTATTATTTGTTTTCTTTTATTTAGAGTTTAAACCTGTAGATAAAATAAAAGTGCTAGCAAAATTTCAATTCGACACAATTTTTTTGTGTACGCTACGCAAATTCTTGGTAAACCGGCATCCAGTTCACAAAAAGAAGTTGAATAAATGACAGAAGCACATAAATATTTGAACAAAGCATACATACATACATATATGTATGTATGTATATCTCATTGAAAACTACGTTTATTTATGTTTGTAGCTGCAAACGTGCTGCAATTTGCTTTTATACGTTTCAGTGGCGTCTGCTCCACCTCAAATTCACTGCTGCTGTCCAGTCGGACATTTACTAAGGTAAACACATGAGTTTTATTTATTTTTTTTTTGTTATACTTTGCTGTTTTTTTGAAACAAACAACTTGTTTTTGCCAGCATCGTATAAGCGGAATTGAGAATTTTTTACATACACTGTAGATTTCTGCGTGGAGCAAGAGCAAATGTCTAAGAAACGACAAACAACAGTGAAATGTTTTTCAATTTTTTACGGCAATCTCCGCTGCTTTCGTAATAAAAAAATGCTAACTAATACTGACTCTAATAACATTTGCTACGTCGTTTTTGTGTACAAAATTGAAAGTAACCACATGCTTGTTTATCTAAAGAAAAATATTGTTTGTAATTTAAACCAAAAGAAAGTACGAGTAAGTTTTCAGGAATAAAGTAAATTTGCTGGTCGGATTAATATTTTTCTTTGCTTCTGCAACAACTTTTTTGATTAAAGTGAATACGAAAACACTTTTCCAGTGGTCTCAACTATTTATAAAGATATTCCAGAAAAAAAAATTAAGGTAGATAATTGCTCTTGCTTAAAAAGAGAATGCAGTTTTATAGCATATGCAATTTTCAAGTGCGTGCCAATGACTTGTGATTTTTGAAAATTTTTTTTTATTGGTGCTACGCCCCAATTTTATTGGTATAAAGCATGTTCACGACTTTTTTCAATAAAACTAGCATTCACGAGCCAGTAAACAAATTTGAAGCACCATCATTAATTTTCAACCACTTCTAGCTTGCAATTTTTCACCAAGCAAAATTGATTTCAAAGCTAATTTTTACATTTTTTTTAACGTTTTATTTAAAGATTTAAACCTGAGTTTATAAAATAATTAATTGTTACTAATGAAAGTTTATAAAGTTTATAAACATATATTATTAAAATTTGTCAAAATGCAATAAAAATACAGTTCAGAATTTGAGCTCTGGAAAAATCTCAAATCTTTCTAATTTTTTTTCGACTTTTGCCAAATTTTAATTAAAAGGGTGAATATCAAGGGACATTTTTTGTAATCAAGTTTTCATAATTAAACAAAATTGCATAATATTTTTATTTTAAAAAACATTTTGAATGTTTTTGTATACACAGTTGTGTGACCCATTCTATATACATACGTATTTGGGCAACGAAAAGCAAGTCTAACCAAAAGGCTACAGCTAACTAATAAAATTTTTTCTCACGCTCTTTCGCATTTCCTCCATAAAAAAATGTATACAATATGGATACTCGTAAAACGAAGATTCAAAAAAATTTAAAATTTTTTAAATCACCGGCAATTTTTATAGCATTTCTTTTAACGGAAAAGTGTTGCCTTCTCATATTAAACATTTTGCATTCGGCTATCTGTTTTCCTGAAAAATGGATTTGTTTAATAGAAATTGTTGCAACTCGGATAGGTCAAAGTCAAATAATGTAGAAAACTGGCACGCAACGCTTCGAATGAGTTGAAAAAAAAAACAAACATTATTTCGAGAAAATAGAACGCCATTAGGCATTTGAAAATTACACATGAATTTGAATGAACTGCACTGAAATTGAATGATCTACGAAACGGCATACTCAAAAAAAACAATCCAAATTTTTTTGGTTCGAAATTTTTTTTTATTATTATAAGTTTTTCAAAAAGTTAAATGCAAAGATTTATGTATATTGTTTGCTAATTTTTTGTTAAAAATTTATTTAATTTTCGTAATCGATTTTAGCAAGTTAATAACACACAGTCTAGATATATATAAATAGTTCGTTTTCTCATTAAATATCTTTGAATGTATTTCAATTATTTCAAACTTCTTTCTGTATGGCGACGAACTTGCATTATTTCGTAAAATTTAACAATCCTTATTTCCTTACAATAATATTTAAGCATATAAATTTATATGGACCTGGTCCGGGTATGCCGCACAAAATCTTGAATGCACTGAATCTTTCACTTACACTTTTATTTATTGATATTTATAAATTTGAGAATAAATGTGTACGGAGGATGTTAGACATCCCAAATATTTATTTGCATACTGTGACCCAAACAAGTGCTCTAGTGATTTTTTTTTTTTTTGTAATAACAGCAATTTTTTAATAACAAGGTTGCGCATTTCCTAGCCTCTGCGCTTATTGGGGAACTTTGATTTGAGATTGCGAAGTATCTTTAGCATTCCTGAAGTCTGGGTAAGCAACGAAATCATCACTTACAAATGAATGTATTCATCACTCATGTTTCTTAAGATTTATGTAAAAATATTACTTAATTTCTTATTAAATACTTATGAAAAAAAACTTTTTATTTTTTAGTCAAATTTTACACAATAACATTGATATTCACACTTTTGTCCTCATAATTAAAACAAACGCTGACAAACGCTTGACGCTGGTAAGAAATTCTAAGTGACTACAACCAATTTCATTTTCCACAAGAGAAGTTTTTCCTTTTCTTAACATTCCAAATTTGCACTACAAATACCAATTTACTTCTGAATTCACATTTATTACTGCAAATATTTCTGATTTCATCAACGTTCTTTGATTAAACTGATCGGAAGGTAATAAATCCATTGTGTATTCTTCACAATCGTTTGCGTGTTCGTGAAGTGAAAAAATTTATTTCTACTTGAATTGGGAAATTCTTGAAATTCTGGAAACTGTAGTCAATTTAACGTTCGACTACCTACCAGTGAAAGGATAGAACGCGATCGAAATAGTTACATTGGAAATATTTACGAGCTGCACGACTCTACAATTTGATAACGAAGTAACAAATGTCAAGTCGTGCTGGAAGCTATGAGCGTGCTCTATTGCTTTGATTGCACTGCACTGAAATTGCAAGAAAGTCAAGTGGAAAGAAATCTTCAAAATACAATAAGTATAAAATTGTATTAAAATAAAATGGCACATTGCGTGCATTTTTTATATTCGATTGAACTACTCGTATTAACCCTTTTACATACTTTCTTACTTACATTTGAGTGGATGTTTGTATGAAAATATATTTAGATAGGGTGGCGATGATTGCAGATAAATAAGCAATTTATTGTTGTTTGTTTGTAGTACACCTTTTTTGAAATTAGAGAAATTAAAATTGTTTACTTGATAGTACCACAGAAAGAGTGAAAATGGGAATTATTAAAGAAAAATTCCCGCCGATTGAATTTAGCATACTTGAGTTACGCTACTTTTTTATGTAATTTTGAATTCTAGATTTTAAACAGGATTTTGAAAGGTAAGAATCCATATTTGGGAAGAACTAGGCACCATTTTTTGGTTATTCTGTATGAACTGCAAAAACATATTATTACATAAGATATTCAAAGAAATTTGCCATCTGCGTATCTGAACATGAGTACAAATTGTACAAGCAAATATTTTTCAAAATAAATACAAAGTCGCACCACATGAGTTATGCTAGAAGGGCAGCCGTAAAAAGAGTTTTCTACACAAAATTGTAGCTTGAATTACGAAAAAGAAAATTATGTTAATTTAGTTTACTTTAAAATCAAAATGTTCTGAAAGCTTTACACCGAAAGGAGAAATCAAATTTTTCGTACTCTATTTTGCTATTGTCTATATTAAAATGAGATAGAAAATGTTATTCTACCATATACTAAAATTAAAATCATGCTGGTCTAAAAAATTCGCTAAAAATCACTCTTATAATTAAACAAATTTTGATTATATTTCTACGCGTACACAATTTTTATTTCAAGAGTCAAATGTGTGAAATCGAGTGTATTTTCTCTTATTTCCAGACCGACATTTGGCCATCAGTGTAGGCTTAGCCTAGAGAAGTGAGGTACATGAAGGTTGGTTTCTAGGATTTAAGTCGCCAAATTTGTTTATGGCTTATTTCAGTTAAAAACAAGACAGCTAATAATAATCGTAATTTTTTTATCCTAAATAAATAATCGAGTTAGACTGACATTGAGGGAGCCGCACGGAGTGCTAGAATCAGAGAGGGACCGCCGTTGTTAGTCGGGGTTTTTGCTAAACAAAAAATGAATTTACAAAAAGGTAAACTTTGGAAAATTTATTGAAATAGTGCAACATTAACTTATTATTTTAATCTTAGCCATTGAAACAAGAGCGCAACTAGTAAAAGTGTGTTTTAATTGCACATATAAAACTTATTTTTATATTCTTGCAAAAGCTTAGCTCAGCGTAAGGCACTTGTAATTTCTTTAAAGATACTTTAGTTCAAAATATTCATAAACCATTTCACAAAGATATACTAAACTGAAGCTTATAAAGTCGCCAAAGCTTTTGGTGAAAAAATAAAACTTAAATTTTGAAGTAAATGTATTAATGTTTTCGACTTTGCTACTTCTTATTCGAAAAGCTTACTATAACTTAAGAAATTATTATAATTTAATTACATTTTTTTTTTTAATCAAAAACAGTGTCATTAAAATATTAAATCTGATTAAGTTGAAATTTTTAACAATTTGCGAAAAATTTTATGATTATGCTTAACCTAAAGAGATTTACTCCTTATTTAATTGCGTAGTTGTGGCAGTGAATTTTTTAAACGGTTTTCCATTTACACGATTACTCTATTTCTAAGTTTAATTTCGACGACATTTGTTTGCGACTAGAAAGCCATTTTTATTGAAATTTTTGCATATATTGAGAAATTTCAAATCAAAATAATAATAGGACTCATACAACGTATTATTTTTAAAATAATTCGAGAGTACTAAAAATATTCGACCTCAGAAAACAAAAAATATGTTTAAATGCAATCTTGTTTAAAATGCTCAACTTCAAAAACTAAAAGCATTACTCAAATACTGTTTAAAAGCTTTTAAAAATGTTTTCTTTTTCTCAAACAAATTTGGTGACAACAAACTTAGTAGCACCAGTAGTTACCAACGAACGCTTGCACACATCTTGCACATATATTCCATTTCTATCATACAAATATTTAAATTTATCAAAAATATGTATGACTTACTCATCCTTTCACCGAACTGCTACACACAATAACACATACATACGCGTATCTGTAGCTAAGGAGAGAGCGTCAATTGTGCGCAAGTTTTGCAACTTTTGCTACTTTTCATGCGACATTTTGAATTTTTGCATATTTTTCAGTTGAATGAGCATATAAATGTTTGTTTGCAATGACAAAAAATGTTATGCAAGCAAATACACTTAAAATGCAATAAAAATATTTTATTGCAAATGCAAGCAGATGTGAAATGTCACGCATACGCCATGGACGGCACTTCGATGGTGGATAGAAAGCAAGCTTATGCGTGATGTTGCGTGAGTGATTGAGATTATGCGCATACATGTATATGATTTCGTAAGTGTGTGTGAGTTCGTATATGATTTTTTTTTTCGTCAAGTTGTGTATCAAATGCAAGAAGAGACGACAGCGACAATAAGTGAAAAAAAAATATGTTGTCATTCCTTTTATTGCATTAATTGTTCTTAGAATATACACGTACATATGTAAAGGAAAGTATGAAAATGATTAGTTTCTTGCTAAATATGCAACAACAAATAATAAACAGTGCCTTAAAGTGACTCCATATAGACAGTAGAACAAAATATGAGGAGTGGTCGGACTTTAATTAAACTTTACTCGTAAAAAGTTAACTTGTGGTAATTTTAAAAATAAATCGCACTCTGCTTGCCAATTATAAGCTTTGAAAAATTCAGTCTTCGCTTTAGATGCGAAATAAACCATTATTTTCTTGACATATAAAATTATTTTCCAAAATAGTGGTACAAAGAAAACAATGCAAATTTTATAAGAAAAACTAAAACAAAATTCGTTTTGTTTTTCACTGTTACAGTTTCTGAATTGAAGTTCTTAGATAAATATCCTAAAACTGATGCAATATGTTCCATGTTAATATATATTATTACATATAAATCAATATATATATTCTTTATCTCTATCAACGTATCCCCATTTCAATTGCCTTATGATATAATTTGAATTTAACTTAAAGTGGGGTTTGGGTGTTTCGCATGGTGATAGTTCATAATTCATTAGATTTGCTCTCTTCCACTATCCCAAAAATATATTCAACATCAAAAGTGAAATAAAAGTGATTTTATAATTTTCAAGTGACATGTTGCAAATTGTGAATCTGGTCGAATACATCACAAAGCAATGTTTCAAATAAATTTCAACTTTTCAGGTATTAAATTTATTGTGTTAGCAATAAAAAATCTGAGTTTTCATCTTTTCGAGCACTTGGATATATTAAATGAGCCGTCTTTTGTACCGGTTTTTAATTTTCGCACAGCCTTGGAATTAAATTAATTGCGTTTTCATCATCTATAAATTCTTATATATGTGTATGAAAAATTAAAGAAGATTTTTCGCTCGGAATCTAGAGTTTTTGTTATTTTTTTTAATTTTTGCAAATTCAATGCAATTTTTTTTGCCGTTATCCAAAAAATATAATTTGCAAAGTCTTAATGTTTCTAAAGCTTAGTCGATTGCAAAAAGAAACAGACGAGTGAAAATTTATAAAGTGTCGGATTTTTTTCTTAAAAGTAAATTAAGATATCTCGAATACATACATCTTCAAACATAACAGAGCTGCATCTTCAAATGCAGAAAAATGTAGCTGTGTAAACAGTTATTTGTTTAGTACTACTTTCAAATCTTGAAAAGTATATTTAATTTGTTGTTTTTTTTTTAGTAGCACCGTGTTATTTGAATTCCGTATGGCCTTAATACGTTTTATGCACGAATGTTATTAAGGTAGAGCCCAGTTTAAATTTGTGGATGATTTCGTATGGAAAAAAAACAATAGCCTATTGGTCGACTGTACAGCTGATATTTCGGAGATCGCCACAACTCGGATCGAAACAGATCTCAAAGCTAAAGTAGCCAAGACATGTTTCACAAATTTCCTGCTTGGTGGTGCGGTGGCAGCCACCCTAACCTAACCTAACCTATAAAACACAACTACATATGCCTACTTATTTATTTTATATTGCAAACACTAAATTGTATTAAGTTTATATGTTAGTTCGGTTACTAGCAGAGTGAGAATTAAAATTCTAATGTTAAAGTAGTTTATTCAGTAAACTGACTTCTTTTAAAAAAGTGTCCGTTGATTTAATTCTCCCTATTCGCAAGACGAAAGCAGCAGAAATATTGCACTTATTTACAGGTTGCTTCACTATTTACAGATTTTCTATTTGCAGCAAATCAAAAAGATTAGTGATTAACAGTAAATTACAATCGCTTTTTGCGGCAAGCGTTTATGCAACATGGCCACTTAATACTGTCGTTCTTACTGTTAGACACCTTAAGCCAAATAGATAGATTCATAATCACATCTACTCATGCTATGTTTTTTTTTTTTTGCTGCTGGCAGATGTTAATCAAATCACACAGTCACCCTGATAGGCAGTGTTCTAAATCGATTACTGCAGCGAACTGCTGTGGAATACAAAGACACCATATAAAAAAAGTTCCTTTTTTAACACGATACAAAACTCCTAACACATAACAATATAAGTAGTAGCTTAGAAAACTGTTTTTATTAGTTTACATAAATATTGTATTTATTAATTTTTTGCTTGGAAAATATATTTATAGCCCAAAAATTAATTTCAAGCGTGCATGTTTTCAATTATGGTAAAAATTCTTAGCAAGGAAAGTTTACTCAATTTCGCTTTTGTACAAAAAAAAAATTGATTCTCCGAAATTTTCGTGGGCAACCGAGCTTGTGGTTTTCGTGTTTGCCGTGCAAATAAGATACCCAAATTATAATATTTAATTAAATTTTTTTTATAAAATTTAACTTTGAAACCTATTTTGTGTAAGCGATTTTTTCAATATAAACGAAGAAATAAAGTTAAATATTTGCTTTAATTTTCTATTGGGCATGTCTTTTACTAGCACTCATATCACAATACCACATTTTGACTCTTAAACAACTAGATAAATTAAAAATTTTATTATAAAAAAAATTGTATATTAAAAAAAAATGTATATTAAAAAATAAATTTTTCAAATACATATCTTTTATTTGATACCTACATACTTAGTATTTGATATTAACTTTTAATGAAGAAAAATATTTTTAATGAACAAGGTGGCAAATTCCGTCAAAAATTGTACTTCAATTAAATTAATTTTTAATTTTTTTTGTTAAATAATGATAATAATACTAATTTCGCGCTTACACCATTTAGCTCAGTGTTTGGCCGAACTTCTCCTACCACTTGTGGTGTGCGTCTTTATATTCTACCACAAATGGAGGGCCCCTACAGTTTTATGCCGACTCCGAACGGCAGATGTGTTTTTCGGAGGTTTGCCATTGCCTGCCGAGGGGTGGCCGCTATTAGAAAACAACCTTTCCATTATTAAGATTTTACTTTACTTTATTATAATAATGTTTCTATATATGCTTGATAAATAAATAAATACGAATTTATAGATACATATGTGGCAACCTATTCATACCATTTTTGTGAAAAACTTGTGTGAGATATCTTTCAGTTTGAACCTTTTTTTTATAGTATTTCATTAAAACATAAACAAAACTTGTTAGAATTTTATAAAAAAGAGTTGTATGCAAATCTCTTGAGCCACTCAGAAAATGGTACTGAAAAATATTATGGAGAGGTGAAAAAATTATTTTGGAGAAGTGGCAGAAATATTTGAAAATATTTTGGAGTTAAAATTATGTAAAATCCTACCTTCTAGTTGACTACACCTAAATAAATATGTAAAAAGTATGAAAAGTTATTAAAATGTGTATAGTAATTTCTAAGAATACTTTGGATAAATAAATTTTTACCTAAATTTCTCAATAGAATATAATAGTCACCGAAACAAAATAGAAAAAAAATTAAACCACCCTAATGCGCATTTATTTATATATGTACACATAGGCATGCGCTAACTAATGTGCTATTGATCCTTGCAAAATTATCTGTTGTTGTTGTCAGTCATTTATTTCTCTTTATCGGCGTGTGCCTGTTTGTCTAATGCTTTAGTTAAGAAGCCACTAATAACTACACCGCAGCAACTGTTCGATTTTGGTGACTGGAGCGCACTGATTTTCCATGTCTATACTAATGCTGATGAAATAGCATTGATTGATGGTAATTGCTTGAAGTTCTTAACGTCGTTAGCAGCGATCGGATTTGGTGTGCTATTACATCGAATTTAGCGCCTCAGAATGGCAATGCGGAAGTGTGACCTACTTGCCGGTAACAGCGTCATCATTTTTGTTGCATTCATGGCAGCATCTATTTGGTAGCTAAACTAGTCGCTCGCGGCGGTAGCAAAGCTTCTGTACATTTACGTATATTTATGTAATGTCAGTGACAGTGTGTTCTGCAGTTATCTGTGCCAAAGCGTTTCCACCCAGTCAACCAATGCGCTAACTTCCTGCCACTCAAAATTAACGATACTTCCAATGGCTGCTCTGATGGCATTAAATTATACTTATGTGCCATTTGTTGTCACCAACTTTGCATGTTGCTGTAGGCATCGGAGTGTGCAGGTTACGTATACGCCCCGTGTGCCACTTGCAGCCAATGCGTCTGACATTTTGGCCTATGTAGCTACAGAGATGAATTACCCCAGTTTGCAGTCGCGTTGTTGTTAGTTGGCTATATGCTGCGCAATTTTGTTGCATATTTTTCCCTGCACGCATTTTGTATTTATGATACTTTCTGTGTGTGTTGCATATTAGACGTAATAACTTACCCTGCCTACCGACAACACTTTAGTGCCAATCACGCGCGCTGTACTCATATCATTCATTTAATCACAATTATTTGACACTTTAATCAATGAAATGGCTTCATTTTTCATGTTACTTCGAAAGTTTCTTATTCTCTGCACACAATCTCGTTCACATCTGTTAAGCCAAGACTTATACTAAGTCACTTTTATTTTTGTTGCTGCCTTTTTACATACCCAAACACACTTTTGCACAGCTGTATATTAACTTCGTGCATCTGACAGTTAATGAAATTTGTCCAAAGGTACTCAGCTAGATAAAGACATACATACCAAATATGTTAATACCAAAGTGCTCAAAATAAAGTGGCAAGTCGATGTTTGTACGTCTGTTCGATTGAGCGCACGATAATTTGAGTAAAAGTCTAATTAAACATCTTAATGAAATAAGTACGTGAGTTTCCCTAATGACAATCGAAGTTAGTTTTTAAATGGCTAATAAAAATTTGTGAAAATAATTTCAGTAAAAATTATAAAAAATAATATTAAATACCAGGCGGCACTGTCTGCGATTGACAAGTTTTTTCACTTATTTACGTAATTCATAATTTTTTTAGCTGACGATACGTGTATTTTCTTTCATATTTTTTATACACCATTTATTTTTTTATATCAAAAATGAGCCTATCATTGTCAAAAATTTTTTTTTAATTTCTCTAAAAAGTTCGATATTTGGTGACAAATTTTACGAGTTCTTAAAAATTTTGCCATAATTTTAAAAATTATTTATTTATTTACCTAAGTTCATACTGGCAAAAATTTCGTAGATTTTTAAAATAGATATATAATTATACGTGTTTACATTAAGATAAAAAATCTGTAAGGTTTATTTGGTGTTTTTAACAAGGTAAACTTAAAAAAAAATTACAAAGCCCTATAAAAACAGAAGAAACCATTCAAAATTTAACGTGTTCCTTGTGATATTGGCATGAATATGGAATATATTTATAATACCAGAACACGAAATATTATTTCAATGTCATCGATACCGATAATAACAGCTCTTGTAATAATCAGTGAGTCCATCGATTTATGTAAATTTTGAAAATCAAATCAAAAAACTTAAAATATTTGGAGCATATAAAGCAATTATATTAGGGTGTGAATGACTATTATCAAGAGGTGTTCAATTGGAGTTTAATTGTGTGTTAAAG
Source organism: Philophylla caesio (assembly GCA_963971545.1). Lineage (NCBI taxonomy): Eukaryota > Metazoa > Arthropoda > Insecta > Diptera > Tephritidae > Philophylla > Philophylla caesio. The sequence continues at coordinate 205,403,884 of OZ020604.1, forward strand.
ATACGATATCATCAGTGGGAAACTTTCTTATTCAAAAGTAATGGAGAGAATGTGAAAACTTTTTAAAAAAATTTCTTCAATAAACTATCTCAAATTTTCTAAATATGTAGGTAAATTGGAAATATATTGAAATAGAGACGAATATTTATGCATTTTTTTTTTTATTTGTAACCCAACGGAAACCCACTTTCTCGCCCAATCGACACGAGGGACTCAATCCATATAACGGATGTTTTTTATATATACAAATCTTTTGTGCCGAATCGTGACAGAAGAAAATGTGTTAAGCGTCGAGATCCCAAGCAGCTCAGTTATAGAATACGAATTCATCAGCCGAATACAAAGTTAGAGAAATGCAAAGTAAGAAAATTGGATCGTTAGCTGTTATTAAGCGAGGATAGAACAGTTCTTTTAATTATAAAAAGTGAGTCCCATACATCAAAGGTGCTGGAATGATTGCTAAGGTCTCGACATAAACCCCGAAACGGTTCATTCAACTCAAAGTTAGTTCTGCATTGTTTCTAGAAAAGTGGTTTAAAGCTACTTATATGTAAATGATAGCCTCCATATTTGTAAAAAACGCTCAGATCTGTTTTGAGTTTCAAATGTATTTAAGCTACCGTGTTACGAAAAATCTTCTGGGTTTCTGTTCTCATGCTTAAGTTCTGATTCTAAATATTCTTAGATATTAATGTTTTGTTATTTTAAATTTATATTTTATTATTCATATTAAATCTTGAATAAAAAAATGTTTGCCAAAAAAATTTAAAAAATTGCTCTTGTTTCTACAAAAGCAAACTTTGATTAAAAAAAAAATGTTTCTCCTCATTTATGGCGTAGGAGAAACTGAAATATAACATGTAGAAGCCAGTGTTGACCGGTGTAATTTGTGCTTTGTAAAAAATTGTATTTAAGCTACAAATTGATATGTATAATTTGTTCCATGTTTATTAGTTCGGATTTAATTAAACAAAATATTTTAATCGAATAAAAAAATAAATTTCAACTTATTAAATTTTAATTTTTTTTTATTTTAGAATACCTAAGAGCTTTCTACAATTTAATTTATTTTAGGCCTGATTATGTTTGAAAGTTTGCACCAGTTACTTTTCCATTTTCTTTAAATTAAAATTAGTAAATTTTTAAAACAAACGAATTTGGCGTCTTCTAGAATACTGAGCAAACAATACTTTAAAAAATTTGTGATGATGACAATTAAAACTGGTATTCAGCTCAAAAAGCATTTAATGAAACAAAATAATAAAAGAAAATTTTTAAAAAGTTGAGCATATCTAAAAAATAAATTCAAATAAAATTTTGATTAAACGTAAAATACACAGTCAGTGTGAGAGAGCTTGGTACACCATCGCTTTAACGGGATAAGTTGTCATTCTTCCCAACAAAACTTATAATATTAGTATATAAGTGAATTAAAATATTTTGCGAAGTTTTATAAAGCTTCTTAGCATTTGCCAAAATTTCCTATATTACAAAAGTTTAAAAGCCAAAAACAAGAAACTCATTCAAACTTCGCGAACCATTAACTACAGAGCGTTTAACGTGTCAAGCACATACTATTAGACTATAAGTCATACTCTCAGTATCAGCAATGCATATGAGCAAAAGTTCGGCCGAAATTGCTGCAAGTGAACTTTGCAACAAGCAAAACTGTCACCAGAGCAAAATTGCCACTGCTGCTAATCAACTTGCGGCAAGTACTCGTAGAACACTATAGTTTGAAGCACACAAATAAAGAAAAAAAAACAAAACACACGAATAAAGTTTAGATAAGTCGCTGCAACAAGCAGACAGATACCGCTCATATATGAACGGGTTATGAGATGAGAAAGAGTGCGTCTGATATACTCACAAGCCAAAGATGTGTTAAAGGCACGCAACTAAGTTGAAAAACTGATTACATACATACAGACATACGCATATTAATAACGAATATATGTAATATATTATTGCTTGAATAGTGCATTGATTTATTAGAACGAAAAAAACTATATTGTATATATATACATATATTGCAAAGTTACAACTTACTTATCGAAAAAAAATACAATAATGACATGCCAAAGTGCTGATGCGGCTTTTGTCGCGAACTTTTGCTGTGAGTTGCAGAAATAGCTTACACACATACAAACTATGTAGCACATGCTGCCATTAAATAGTTGCCAACTTGGCAGGAGCTACAATTTTGTGCAACTTCAACAAAGTGTTTATGACCTCTTTCAAGTGGAAGATGGCCCGCAATGCGGCTGATTTGGTGCAACATGTCACAGCGTAGTGCCAGTTGGAGTAAAATTTCTAAATCGCATCTACAAACACACACACGAGTATATACTTACATACATATGTACACGAGCGAATATACTTTCAAACACATACTTTATTTTTGCTTTTATTTTGTCTAAGCCCGACCAGCATCTCAACTATCTTATTATTCTAGCGTTCACAGGCTCACATAGTCACTCATTTGAAGCGCGTTGGCAAGCAAGTGACTTAGCACTGCTCATCACCTTTGAACGGTGGCTCTTGTTCTGCTGGTACTTCTTTGTTTTGGTCTTCTTCTACTTTTTAAAAGTTCAACCAGGTGTCTTATCGCTTTGACTCAGAAATGGCGCGCAGCTTGCAAAGCTTCTACGACAGAGTTCAGCCACAGTTTTGCTAAATTCAAACACACACATACTTAGCTGTTGAGGTATTATTCCGACTAGGTAGTGAGCATTAGGTTAGGTGACACCCTTTAAAAAAATCTTAAAAACTTTCTACCAGAAACCTGAAATAATAGCTACTTTATGGCAATAAAAGTGTTTTAAGTATAGTTATGATTCATAACTTATGTTTTGAGACTTGCAATAAAAACTTTGTTCGAGCTATTCATGGACACTTTTTTTGAGAAAAGCAGTCGCCGGTAAAAGGGTGATAAACTTTTACGCTTTTATAGTAAAGCTATCCGAAACAATCGTTTTTGGGACCGAACTTTAACTGAAAAACGCAATTGTTGTAAAACAATAACTAGTTGCTTTAAATTATTACAAATAGTAAAATTCAATAAAAACCATCGAAATATTCTAGGAGGCAGTTTATACTGTTTCAATGAAAATCGAATTCTTTCTTTTGATTTTTATGTAAATTAAGTATGTTGCATACTAAGAACTCATAAGATATGACAGAACGACCAGAAATTTAAAAAAACTTCAAAATTTTTGCGACTTTAGAAAATATTAGTTTTATCAAAAAATATATTAAGTGCTTTTTTATAGACAAATAATCAGAGATTCATAAAAACTTTTTTTTAAGAAAAATTGTTCATACATTTTTTTAAAAAAAGAAAATATATTTGCAAAAAATTCATGTTCGCACTATTTTAAAAATGTTTTTAAATAATTTTGTGATGGAACGTATATCTAAAATAAACTCTTTTGTCTGCTATAGGACCTGAGATATTAGTTTTTTCGTGAAGCATTGTCTAATAGAATAAAGTCTTTCTCTGAGCTCATGCATGTATTAGGGTGCGTTTATGTTGGAGCTGCGATCAGAGCTTAGATAAGAGCTGAGTTAACAGCAGAGAAAATTGTTAATGAGCATTCCGTATACATATGTATATGTTTATGTAGGAGCTTCGATTAGAGCTACGAGAGGAGCTACGATACTAGCAGAGAAAATAGTAAATAAGAGTAAATGTGTTCTTGTTGGAGCAGTGCTGAGAACGAAGACTAACGAGAAGAGCATAGAAAATCGTTGATCCCATTTTCTTCGCTCTAGTCGCTTTGATCAATATGAACACATAGGAGCTAATAAGTCAAATTTTTTAAGACCTGCTACGTATATATCGAACCAAAAAAAAATGCAAACCACCACAATTGAAAAATTTTAATTTGCTTTATTACGTTAAAAAAATGCTAATGTCGATGTTTACTGTAATCTTTAGAGAAAAGTTACAATAAATCGCTTCTCATGCAAAATACGTCTGCTATGACAATTGCAACATTTTATTTTTAACTTTTCTTCAAAATTTTAATAAAATATAATAAACGTTTCAGTATTCATTCGCATGTACTCCGAAAACTTGACAAATTGTGAAACACATCAGAAATCTGCCATTCCTCAATAATTGGGTTTGTTGAAAATTTGCGGCCTTCCTGTGTACTTTTAAATAGTCTATATAAATAAGTTGAAGACAAAACCACATTTCTTCATCGGAATCGGACATTTTTTTTGGTTTAATTCACCTGCAAACTAAAACCGCACTAATGTCAACACTTATTTCGCAGCTTCAACATAAACACCACATCGAAGCGTTGTTCTAAGCTATGCTCTCAGCTCTCTTCGCTTTTATCGCAGCTTCAACATAAACGCACCCTTAAGCAAACTTACTCGTTGCTTGTTAGAACTTAGGGCTTAATACATACATACATACATACATGCATATGCTCAGCTAAACACTTGATTTTATTGGACGGAAAATTAATTATATCTCAGGCCCTATAAGGAGACACCCATTAAAAATTGGTCAGTTTATTCTTTGATATACGTTCTAATACTTATAATTTTTTTTAATTGTTTAAACATGATTTTGCAGCAAATAGATTTTTTTTTATTAACAAAGGTATTAAAAATTTTACTTAAAAAAAAAACTAAATATATTTTTTTTTAATCACTGACTCTTTGTCTATAAAATATTTCTTTTATAGAACTAATACTTTGATAAACAATGGCGTATATTTTCTTTTGCTCTATATTGCGTTTACAGATATTTTAAGACCTCCTCTTCAGCATATCCAAAATTCGCGCAAAAGTAGTTTCTGACTAAATGAAATAGTGTGGAATGCCCAATGGAATAGAGCACTAACTTTATCAATTCGTTAAAGAATCGGAGGAAGAATGCAAAAAAGTGATATGCTGAGAAATTACAGCTGCATAAGCGTTAGAATCTGGCATTCTCACTGAATCGTTCGCTGCCGCGAAGCATCTCGCTTTCATACCAGTTCTTGGAATTAACGATAAATGTAATTATTTATTATAATAAATACCAATTGGAACTGAGAGATTCAGCTCGAATAATTGATTTAGTAAATTTAAACTACTTGTATCTAAGTATATATATGTACATATTATGCTCTATTTTTAGTAGTTGGCCTAGACATTGACGCATATGACACCTAACACAAGGAGTTTCCTAAACGTTTATTATTATTTAGAATAAGACAAATACAATTTAAATCAATAGATATGCATTTATAAGCAACACTTTACAAAAAAAAACCCTTTTAAATTGAAAATGAAGTATGGTTTGAACAGTTAAAGACAATTGATTATAAACATGCAAAAGCACATACAAATATTTAACTACTAGTCTATTTTCCTTTTTTTAATTTTTACCAAGGCTATACACAAATGTTCATACATATTTCTGTCAACTGAGAATTCAATAGGGTAACGTTGAGGCGTCAACTGCTTTTTTTTTTTTGATTCTGATTGTCTAACCTGACATTTGATATGACGTCGTCCACCAAAAAGCAAAAACAAAATAAGTGTAAATTTTTAACTTATATGCAGTTGGCGCTACCTTATTGAACTTTTTTTATGAAAAGTCTCGATTAGATTGTACAGTTTAATTTATAAACAGTAGTAGTTTTTATACTTGTTACAATGTAGCTGGTAAATAAAGCCCATCGACTGGTAATTTGAAGAGCGAAATATTAGTATTTGTTTCACATTACGAAATGTGTGATTTGTTTTACTAACAATACAACATGAAAGTAAAATCTGTCGACGAATTAGTTAAGAAAAAACAAGAATTTTTTCTCAAAATTGCATTTGCGCTTTAGTCCCATAAGTTTTCCTAATAAAAAATTTGTTTCTATAATTTGCAATTTGGCTTCTTTGTTTCGATCATAACATATATTTATTTTCCAAAGTTTTCAAATACATAGCCGCTATATTGCAAAATTTTTAGTTTGCTCACGCAAACATAGTAATTTATTGATTTCAGAAAATGTGTGCTCAATTAAAATGTTTATTGAATTTAAAAAGTTACCAACAACTGTTGATCTATGAGCCCAATTCTAGAATTAAATAAGGAAATAAAATATGGATTTAGATTGAATTGCACAAGTTTAAAAGCTATTTTTAGATAAATAAATTATATACTTATAAAGTTTCGTAGCGTGACACCATCCATACTATGCCATCCAGGTAAGGGAGAGGGTATAAGACTATCTCCACTGACCAGACATGCGATGAATGTCAAAAAGATGACGATCATAAAGGTTATTTGAGCTGAAGTTTGCATGTTTTTAATATTCACTTGTGAATTTGCTGAAAATGTGAAGAAGAAGATTAAGCCGTAAATACATACATACATACATACATACAAATAAAAACATATCACACTTGCTATACATTTGTATTTGTACTATAAAAGTGAGCCAAAAAGATATTTAAATGTACATACATACTTATGTGAACGTAAGATTTTCTAAGTAAGACCTTTGTCCAATCTACCATCAATAACTTTATATATTTCCTTTGATTTTTTTTTTTTTTTTTTTTAAATATATTTTAAAACGTTTGTTTATTTTTCTGTTGGCCTAGTAAATGTTAATCAATAAAATTGTAAAATTATTATATTTTAAAACTATTTTGTAATTTAATTTTCCACGTCAATCTTTCCATGGCTTTTGCTTGGTACAATCAAAATTTTCCTTATTTTACTTACATGGTAGTAACACAGAGGTTGCCTGTATTAATTGTAACTTTAAAACTGAAAGTTTTTGCCTTTTATATGATTTCGAATATCTGCTTCGAGTAAAAAAGGTTGTAAGTAAATAATTATAAAAGCGTAATTAGAATTTAAAACCAGTTATATAAATTGTATTTGCGGAAAAAAATGGCACTCATACATAACAAAGCAAGCAACAAATAATAATATTTATATTAACAACAATAGACTAGTTATGTATATGCATAACAAAGAGGAATAACACAGCAGAGAGTATTATGGCAAAAATCGATGTTTTTCACAATTCCAAAATATGTATAAGCTTCATTTTCGTCTAGTCGTTCGAAATTTAAATAAAATGCAACAGAGAAACACATTATTTTCCTGAGTGGCCATATCTACCGTCTCAATAGTTCAAAATTAGGGCTATACTTATGTATATCTGAATTGCCGTAATATCTCGCATTTTTGGCGATTTTAAGTAATGGAATTAAAAGAAGAAAGAATATAACTGACTTTTTATTAATAGTCTGTTTTAACAAAACTATAAATGTAATAAGCTTTTCTTTTATGTAAGTATTGGTCAAACCTTCCTTTTGTTCGAGTATTAATTATTTTTGAATTCAAAAGTATTATAACACTTGTCAATAAATATATATCTGTCATATATACATATGTATTAGGGATGTCAATTTTGGGCATTTTATTGATCCAGCAATTTTCTAGATCTAAAACAAAATCCCGGGACAATGCCGGGATCCCGAATTTCACGAAGTTTTGATTCGACAATTGTTGGTTGGATTGTCGTCAAAAAGTTAAATGCTCTCATTACAAAAATTACAATTTCTTTTACAAAACCTTCTGATAAATTGTATGCCTTTCCATTATTGGACATTGCGAGCTGGTCGTTAAAACTTGATGCAATTAATATTTGAGACTTTCTGCCTTAACCACTTTAAGCACCTCGTCGTTAGTTCTATTAACATCGCTTTCATAGTAAGGCTCATTTTCTGCTCGAGGGCAAAACATTTCAATATGATATGTTGAGTGTGTTATTTGTTTTATTCGATCGGCTATTTTTGTTTTAACTCATTTGAGGTTTATTTATGTTTGTAAAAATGTTAATTAAAAATTTTAAAAATAAATGGCTAATAAATTAGCTGTTTTCTACAATTCCGGGATTTAAATAGACTAATCCCGGAATATTCGGAAGTTGAAAGAGGGAAACTTTAACAAGCAAGATAATAAGAACGTTTTAAAAAAGCTGATCGATCGGCTAAGGATTTTTGAATAGAGAAGCTAAGCAGCTTTTAATACAAAAGCAAACTTTCCACTTCGCATAATATTTAGTTAATTCAACTTGAAAAAATATTTACAATGAAAATACAAACAATATTCCAGGTATTTAAACTGTTAATTTTTGTTTGATTGTTTATTTAATAATTTATTTATTTACATATTGGCAGTTTCTCAAAATCTTATAAAAGGCTCAACAATTCTTTGAGTAAGCTATTAGTGTTAATAACTTAAAGAGTTGCAACGAAATTTCTGTGGAGCGGGCCTTTGACGTGTAAGTGAAATTGCAAATTGTGTGAGGCGTTGTAATTATTAAATGCTCGATTTCGTAGTAAAAAATGCAATTCACTAATCTATTTAATAAATGTGTTTATTTTACTTAAAAGTTTTCTCTGCAAAAAGTCGAAAAATTGTTAGAAGAAAATTTAATGAAGTTTCTTCGGGCGTATTTTGTCAAAGTGGTTTGAATACGAATTAATCGCGGCTTAATTCACCTTTGCTTTCGACAAAGCCCATCTCAACCACTTCTATGTGTAATAGACACCAGAATTTTTAAATATAATTCAGTGCAAAATCGGCCTTGGCGTCTCAAAACTACATAAAACTACAAAAAAAAAACTACTGTAAAAATTTAATATTTGATAGCACTTGTATTTTCTTCATAAATCTTCTTCATACTCTCTCACTTATCTCTGAGATGTTTTTTAAGTTATAAACCTTAGAACGTTTTTGATGTTTATAAATTCCATCTTCAAATAAAAGTTTTGTTTAGAGATAACCTAGGGAATACTACATAGTATTTTCCCAATTTATAGCTCCTGTAATAGGTTTATTTTTTAGAAGCTCGAACTAGTTTAATTAATATTATAATAGAAATGCGACACTTACATTAAAAGATTAAAATAAAGTAAATAAATAAGTAAATGGTGGGCTTCGGTTGATGCGGGCTTTAATAGCAACGAAAGAGCTGGACTCTCTGTATCGCCCTCAGACTTTTGTAGTGAAGGTGAGAAGACTGGCACATTGTTAAAGAAATGGTTTCAGCGTATGGTGAAATGAAAGTTAACATGTCTTTAAAAATTCATTTTATGCACAACGATTTCGACTTTTTCTTTAAAATTTGGGTGATTTAAGTGATGAGCATAGAGAACGTTTCCATAAAGATATTGTTACAATAGAAATTCGTTTCAAAGGAAAAGACATGACACATATGCTTGCTAAATATTGTTGGAATTTATGCCGTGATACAAATCCTGAAGCTTACACACGACAAAATAAACGACCAACATTTTTAACACGAAATAATAGTTAAGATTTCATATTCATTTTTGTATTTTTATAATTTTATTTGTATTTTTAATGAATTTCGTACATTTTTGGTTATTTTCACAAAATTAATTACCTTTTCAAAACTGGCTCAAGCATTAAAATCGGTTCACCCATTATGTTTTTATAGAACTTTTTATAATAGTATTACATTAGAAGACGTGCTACAGCAAAACGCCGAGAAATGTATTTCTTTATTTTAAGCCTATTTTCATATTCTGTTAACATTTCCCATGTGTACCAAAAAAAATTTGATTTTGTCGTACTATGTTATTAAAGTAATAAAACTAATGTGCCTCTTGATTTTATTGAGAAATATAAACGTTTTTGTCTCAATTATATCTATGAAAACGAACGTATTCGAAAACACAATCAGCACTACAACGTTTTTGCACTACGTCCATCACTCAGTCACAGTTAAGAAAAAACAATTTTACACATTTATTCAAAGAATTAGTGAAAATATATCATTTATGTATATAAAATACTTATTGAATTGTCATTTCAAGCTAATTTAACATATTCCTTTATAGACAATTCACATCCGAATATTTTGAAAATGCAATCATCATCACTTTTAATTATTATATTAGTCGCCTGTTTGGCACTAATCGTTGCCGTTGTCAGTGGTGAGGAAAAACCACCACTAATACCATTGAATGACATACTCAGCGCTGTGCTCAAACCACCTTTATCTCGTAAAAAGAATTGAAGTATTTCCCCCCCCCCTATCTAAAATTAATGTCATATATTTTTTAGTTTTATTTTAGTTAAACAAAAATTGCAACAGCAGATTATTGGTGAGTAAATAACAATTTCTGATAGCGGTCACCCCTCGGCAGGCAATGGGAAACCCTTGGAGGGAATTTTTGCCATGATAAAGCTTCTCGTAAAAAACACCTGCCGGAGTCGACAAAAAATTGCATGTCCCTTCAGTTGTGGTATAATATAAAGACGCACACCACAAATGGTAGGAGAAGCTCGGCCAAGCACTGAGCTAAATGGTGGAAGCCCCAAATTATTATTATTTTATTATAAATTATTATTATTTTATTATAAATAACAATTAATTATATGCTCTTTCTTTTTATCTTTAACCATCAGCTTAATAAACTTTGAATGGATTACGCAAAGGCATGGAGCATTTTCGGTACATACATACATATGTATGTATTTTCAATTTAAAAGAACATATTAAGTTAATGTAACTAACGGAGATATAATCAATAAAAATTAAAATTATAATTTCTCAAAAATATTAAATTATTTTTAAATATGTATTTCATTGCTCCTTTGTAAAATACTGAAAAAAGTTCAACTGAGTCAATTGGAAAAAATAACAAATTAATCGCTACTTTAAAAGACGATATATAAATATATTGTGGTGAAAAATACATTTTAATGATGTTAATGCCACACTACAATGGTGTTTACTCTTTACAAAAAAAAAAATGTAATATATTTATTTTAGGTTTAAGGGATTTTTTTTTTTATATATAGACACTCTACTCTAACCTTTTTCGTCACTTTTTAAAGTCAATATTTCAGGCAAAAAAATCTTTATTAAGGACTTTTCTGTCAGTAACTTATATGTAAAGAGACGAATTTGTGTTTCTTTTCATGGCTTAACAATACAGCAAAGCTTATACCCTTAGGAGAGTTGTGCGAAATATATTTGAATGTAATATAAAAAAAAAAGAAATAAAAATTTAAAACTGTTTTAAAAATAGCGAAAAAATCAGTTTAAAAATGGCACTATCAAAAACGCCAAAATATTTATATTTATATGGGCGATGATCAATTACACAATTGAAAAATGTAATGAGAAGCCAGAAGCAATTCGAGTAATCGAGAACAAGACTGGGCATATCGCAAAAGAGATCGTAACAATAATTTCCGCTCATATTACATGCGAGGTGTGTTCAAAAAGGAGGTAACTATATATATTTTAATGAAAAAATATTTATTTATTTAATATTGGAGCCAAACAGAAGTTAATTCAAATAAATTTAGTCTAGATAAATAACTAGTGCAAATTTTAGTTTATTAAACAAATAAAGAAAATTTATCGAACGGCATACAAAAATAATTGATGACCTATATCGATTTGGATGAATTAGTTAAGGGGTTGCAAAATTGAAAAAAAAAATTGGGTTGGCAATATAACTACGCTAACTTTTTAATAAATATTGGTTTTTCGTAAGTTAGTAGCAAGCTTTATAAGAAGTATATCGTTATCGATACGCGGGCGTATGAGTAAAAAAATAAGGTGAGTTCAGAGTAGAAAATATTATTGAGCGATCCTCAAACATTTCTTTTTCTACAACGTAAATAGCACTTTTAGTTCTTTTAAAAATAAAATTTTACTTTCTGATAGCTGTTATTGAATTTGTTGGAGGTTTTATGTACGTATGAGTATATACAAATTTATTTGTGCAACTGCAACTTAAACTAAATGCGCTGATAAATGTCAAACATTTAAGGTAAATATAAGCAGTTGGATGAGTATATCCATATATTTTATGTTTATATGAAGACGTTTTTCTTCCTTTCAAATTTCTGCTACCTTATGTACATTACACTAAGTCCTATATTGTTAAAAATAAATAGTTTTAAAGTATTCACTTTTATACTTAAGTAATTTTTGTGATTATTACACGTTAAAAGTCTATGTCTTACTTGTGTCTAAATAATAAATAAATAAAAATAAAAAATAAACGTGTGTATTTCAGTCTGTCTTTGAGCAAAATAAACACTAAGTATTCAACGAAAATAGCAAATGAAAATGTATGTGCATAAACATTTGTTGATTAAGGAAATGAATGAGAGAGCTTTTCTTTTGATTTGTACATTTCGAATGTTATCTAGATTAGAAGGTGCACTAAATTGCATAGTATAGCTCTTCTATTAATCTACAGCATATATGTATGTACTTGTATATAAACAGATGACGATGTACCAATGTGCCGAAATCAGTACAGAGTTGCTAATCTAGAAAAACGTTGTTTATTCAAAAGGCAACACAGTTGAAAAGGAAATGTGTAGCAAACAGCTACCTTTTCATCAGTGTTGTATAAATTTACATCTCTTTACTTTGACTGTAAATATGTTTCGTCGTATTTTAGTTAGTGATTAGAGTTTCAAAGGCGAAAGTGTTTACATAGCTGTGTGTGTTTGAAATAACAAACATATGTAGAGATGTTGAATTTAAAAGCATGGTAGAATTATTATTCAGAAAAACTTGCAAGCTAAATATCTAACACAATTTTTATCAATTAGAAAGCAAAGAAAAGCTATAGACAAATCTAAACATAACTTAAAGAGGAAGTTGTCTCTCAAATAAAGTTATTTGCTTTAAATAAATAAGACTTTGAAATTGTGCACACGAATTTAAAAATTCTCTCAACAGTTCAATATAAACTACACTTACATAAGCGGAACAAATAAAAACTTTAACCAGATTTATTTGACTCCTCACACGATTCGTACACAAATTTTATAATGCCTTTATAAATAATGAAATTTCGAAAACAAAATATAACAAGAAAATATTACTTTTGTCACATATTTTTAATTAAGTTATATAAATATATGTATATACTTATATCTTTATTACTAGCCTGCTGCATTACATCTCTTTCAAAATGTAAAACCACAAATTGAAACTGATACACTAACATGTATTTATGCTCCAAACCTCAAACGAGTTTGTAAGGAAAATTGTTGGTGTACCTACATTAAATTCTATTTTTAACATGTAGTACGAAATTTTAAGCCCGTGATAATGAGCTGATTTTTTCTTACCCAAATAGAGAGTTAAAAAGCTAAACTTTAATGTTTTGGACAGATTTCTTCTATCCAACGCTCTTTGAAAGAATAACTTATTTTGTGTTCATTTTAAATAGTTTAATGGATATAGCGACAAACAAAATAGTTGTTAAGAAGTATTAAAAAATAAAAAGTGGAAAAAATTATAATTTTTAACAACTCATAAATCGTTTTTATCGGGTCACCGCTATGACAGAATGTAAAATTTGTAATGGCAGAATGTAAAATTTAATATCATCTTGTTCTAATAGCGGTCGCAAGTATGTGCTTTAATCTAGAAAATGTATTTACAATACCCTAAATTCTGAATATAATAACAAATTTATAAATATTTCCCAAAAATTTAGTCTCATTGACACAGAGTACTATTTTTTTTTATCAGTCAGTTCAGCCAGTTAGGAATAATTTCTTTGTAAGTCAAAAACTTTTCAAGCGTTTGATAATACGTTAGCTGTCATTTCGGAAATCCCTGCATCTTCTGGTAATACTTTTAGATTTGACGGGAACTATAACCGCTTCCTCCGCAACCATTTCCATTCTCTGGCTGAGCGCAACACACTGTGACGTATTAAAAGAAAAAGTGCAGAAAAAACGATATATTCGCTGAAAGCTGATTTTTGGGACCTTTTACGATGGCAAAAGTTAATTTTGACACAACATTTGTAATGCTAAAATTAAGGTTTGTATAAAACTTCTGTTTCTTCCGATAGATTCCGAGGTAGACACCTTTCTTTAAGTAAGATGACTGGGCTCTACATATATGTAACAATTTTAAATTTATCAAATCACTATAAATTAACTCAATATTGTGAGCTGTGATGAGATGAAGAGATTTGACTTGCGATGTGTTTAGGTCTAGCTAATTGATATGTGTAGGGTTAAGATTTTATGTGTTTAGCTGTGATGGATTAAAATATTATTTGTGTGTATGTATTGTGCGCAAAGAATTGGTTAGCTGAAGCCTTTCGAATCAAGCTGTGGTGAGCTTGGATTTGGTGGGTTCAGTTATGATGGCAGGAGAAAGCAATTGTTGCAATTGTTCAACATTAACTCAGACCAAATTTTCCTTAACATTACATCAAATAACTTATATAACATAACACGACGTAGTGTTAGGTAGCGTTACGCAACATAACAAAAATTGAGTTGCGGTGAGTTTAGTTGTGATGAGTTCTGTTATGGCGAACAAATTAAGCATTTATTACCATCGTTTGCATCACTTCATCACGCGCTTTGGTTTATCAATTTAAGACCGCTGCTAAAGAAATTTCATTTGAAAAATTTCGTAATATGCCAAAAATTGTATAATGCTAAGTACGTTTCTCTTGAACAAACAAAGCTATTTTTTTTTAGTTTTTCTTATAAAATGCCTTCCTCATTTATTTGCACCATTGCTATACCAGTATAATTCAGTTATCGCGAAAGAAGCAATGCAATTTTTTCAAGAGTTAAAACTCTTACTTTGATTGGTTCGGTTCTTTTTTTATTTCAGAATACCACATGTATGCTTTAAATCACTTCTGGCAAATTAATTTGATAAATTCAATAAAATTTATGTTTGCTTTTAAGTTGATGTGACTTGCATAAAGATGGCCATACAAATTTGCTTTAATACAAAATGGACAATTTGTAAGAGTATTTATATATAAGTTTTAATATACATATATACATATTTCCATGTACATATGTATATTCTTACAAGTATACATATACAGGAATTCACTATTCCCTAAGGCATCGTATAGTGGCGACGAAGAATGTCCACTAGCGTGACCTGCATACAAATCACCCAAATGTCGCCTGCAGCGAACGTATCTTGCGTTTAACTACTTATAAACATACATATATACATACGATTGTATGTATGAATGTGCGAATGTGTTGTAAGCATAAGTGTGTTCTTGCGAGTGTAGTATGGAGACTACAACCTTATAAAAGCCTTCAAGTGGAAGATTCGCATACACAAAAGGTGATAGGTATCGGTCAGACAAACAGGATAGTCTTTACAAATGATCGGAAGAAGATAAACGAGCTGTGTCAACAAGTTCAAACACATACCTAACTAGTAGGTAGACTTACACACATGTGGGTGTATGTACATACATAGAGACGGTAATAAATGTTTGTATGCGTTAGGCGTATAGGGTGAGTGATGCAGCAAACTAAATATAATGCGCAAATGGTTAAGCATACAGACATTTATATCACTGTTAGTTATCAAAGTAAATGTTACTTTCCTTTGGACACGCTTAATCAATGACGTCAAGGAGGCAAAATAAAAAGCATTATTGTGGTTGTATGTTGGCCACAGATGGGTTATTGTTCAAATCCGACAAATTCTCGGCCTAACAACGAGGAGCAAGCGCTTTCAACTGAAGTTGTTATAAACCAGTAGATGAACTCACTTAAGGCATTGGTCGTCTGCATCGTTACAATCGTTTGTATGTAGAGTTGTTGTACAATAGAAAAACGTAAAAGACTGTCTCTTGTCTAATGCGTTCAGTTGTATTCCTAATGACTGCAGAAGCTTGGAGTGATATGTGGCCAGTTGAGACACAATGCAACCTCCGGTGGTAAACGTGTAATTAAGTGAAGGCTACCACGAGATAGACTTCTGCTGGTTGGCATATTTGTCTCAGAGATAAATGAGAAAGAAATTTAATGGTGTCTAATTTAGAATGTTAGCGAAGGTATTCTAAATTATAAGTAAAGCAAAATTTACCATTTATTTAAGCGGCCTTAAGGGGGTCTCCTTATGTGATGCTAAAAAAAGTGATTTTTCGGGATTTTGTTTCGATAACAAGGAAATTATATAAATTGTTTAATCGAAAGATATATTTGAGACAGCTTTTACAAAAAAAACGAAAAAGTTAAAAAATGGCGTAGAAATCAAAAGAGCACTGGAGCTTGTCGCTGATAAATTGTGTACAAGATGGCATCCGTAATTCTCAACTGAAACAGAAATAATTTGTATCTCGTTAATTTTTATTATATTGCACTCTATATGAATCTCAATAGACCGGGGAAAACCGCAAATACGTTTTGAATCTGGAAATTAAATTTTAAGTCAAAATTTTTTAATATATTTTTTTGTTTATATTATAAAAAACAATTAAAGTTACATGCAACAGTGTTTGATATAGAACAGTTTTTAATAAGAAATTAAATTTGTTTTGAAAATTTTGGTTGTATTTGACTTAAACGGCCAATACTTAGTCTTTTGTCCAGTCAATTCGTAAACTTTTTTCTTTTCCTGAGAGGTAAAACCCATATATTTCAACTAGAGTAAATATTAAAATCGATTAAACGTATCAAAATTAAATTATAAATTTATGATTTGTAACATGCAGAATATTGAACTTTTATTAAATTTATAAGTAAAAAAAATGAACGAAGCGTGGGAGAAAAACTTTTACGGTATCTAACAAAACATAATTTCTATATGAGGACCCCTGCATATTTTATTTGCTTACTCTTCTATCACTGTGTTACAAAAAGCACAAAAGAAATGTCAGTAAGCTTTTATAAAGCTGGCACCCTTTTAAGAATCCTGATCGAGACTATGATTGGCAAATGTTCAATTACATATCTATTGAAAATTGGCAACTATATACAAGATAATTCTGCCTGCACAAAAATATACAGTAAAGTCAAATCTTAAAGACGGTTTAAGGATGTGGTAAGACAGGCTACGGAGAAACAGGCTTAGCTTTCAAATTTCAAACTATATTCAAACTAGAAAGTTAATATTGCATCTCAATCGCTAATAATAGTTTGTCTGATCTCTATTTGGTGTTTTTTTATATTCCTATACCACCATCCCTCATTTAGAATGAAAAAAAATTTAATTCGCGGTATTACCGGAACTATATAAACCAAATATGTCTCACAAGCACTCATTAAATGGATGACCAAGCTGATTCATTATAGTTAAACTGTGATAATTCTGGCTGAATCACCAGTTGATAGGCAACTGAAGAGGGTGAAACAATGAACCCAGTGTTTAATGATACTTTACAATTTTCGTTTGAAAAAAAAAATTTTGTATCCGCACCACAAACTGAGCAAACTTTCTTGTTACACTAAAATGCTGAAGATGACAAGAGAAAATTAAACACATTTTAGCATCTAATGGTTGAAGCCTTCGCTTTGCTTCTGCTGCAAACTGTTAGACAAACTGCCATTTCAGTTTTAAGTTCATCTTGATTTTATATTATTTTATTTAACATCGTTATTAAAAACTTTTTTCCAAAGCGTTTCTCTACTTTTTTTTTGCTATAGTTCATAAGCGATTTTTGCTTAACATTGGCCTCTCCCTTATCCGCGTGCTGATTGCTGTAGTTGCCATCATTGTTGTTGTTAATGGAGGAGTATTTTTGTATGTTAGTGTAATCATAGACATTGTACAGCAGTTTTCTGGCTGCATTATGAATGTGAAGCTGTGTGAAAACAGTAGTCCAATTGTTGTTTACTTGAAAAATAAACTGGTGGCATCATTGTCATCAAGAGCAGTCCTTTAATACTTTGCTCATGGCTGACTAATATTTATGAAAGTGACTTGGTTGGAAAACTTTCTGTTTTCACTCGGAGGAGTGCTATCACTTTTAGCCTAATCATGTTTGTCCTTGCCAGCTCAACTCCGACGCTTACTCAATTTTGCGTTTGCTATTTTTGTTTAATTTTTGTGTCCTGCATCTGGGTTCTGCAAGTGAGTAAGTGATAAAATTGCTGCATTTATTGTGCTAATTTTTTGAATTTGTTTATTCATTAGCTTGAAATTATTTACCCCTTCAAGTTTGGACAACATTACTGTTCCATGTGCAAATAACTTATTTTTGTCACAAAATTCATTACTGGAAAATAATTTGCATAAAAGGTGTAGTTGTAAGCAAGCAAAAATGCAAGAAAAATTATCTTAAATTCATTTTGTGAATAACTCTTGTTAGATAAAGCGGATAAATATGCAATCTCTTGTTTATTTATTATCTTAAATAGTTTTTTGTATTATTTGTAAAGATAATGTGGCCTTACTAGCCATAAACACAATTTTGGTTATTGTGATGTGCAGTTCTACGTATTTAAAGAACTTGTTTTCGTTGAATCTAGAACGTTGATTTGAAAAAAAAACCCCCAATGAAATACATATGTAAACCAAACATTATAAAACTTGTTTGCAAATACAAAATTGTCTTTTGTACAAGTACGTACTTTCTTATAAAGTTCCTTTTTTTGATATTGGTGTTACAAAACTTTAAAATTACACTGGTTTACAATATTAAACTTTTTGTCTGTTGCCGCGAATCCTGTGGTTGATATTGTTCACTCATCACTTGTTTTTGTCAAATCTACCCTCAAAATTTTTTGAGCAGCTCGAGTTACTTTGTTTTTGATTTCATCATTTATATTAATTTATATCATATATGTATATTAATCGATAACAGGCATATTTTACTGTGTTAAAATTAGTTTCTCTAGTTTTTGCGTCATGAGTAGTTCAAGGAGACGTTGTTTAAACAATCCAGATAATTTTTGCTATATATGCGGAGAATATGTGTTTAACAATAGTAAAAAAGTTATATCAGAGTTGGTGAAAAATACCTATTTTGAGTATTTTGGGATGCTCTTGGATAAAAATGAGAAGTCTTGGGCTCCCAAGTGTGTTTGTAAATCGTGTGTGGAATATTTAAGATTATGGAAAAGTGGTAAAAGAAGTGCCTTTAAATTTGGAACACCGACTATTTGGCGAGAACCACAAAATCATCTCATAGACTGTTATTTTTGTAGTGTGAACATAAACGGTTTAAACACTAAAAATCGGGCTAAATGGCAATACCCAAGTACTAGTTGTGTTCAACGTCCAGTGCAGCATTCACCTCACTCTTCAAAGCTTAAAAATATATCTGAACCATTAGAGCAAGACATTGAAGGACCAAGCTCATCACAAAATGATCCTGATTTTGAAGCTATGTCTAATGAGCCAAAATGCTTTTCCCAAAATGAGTTAGATGATCTTGTAAGAGATTTAAATCTTTCTAAACAAGCTTCAGAATTGTTAGCATCAAGACTAAAAGAAAAAAATCTGCTATCCTCCGATACTAAAATAAGTTTTTATCGTAAAAGAGATACAGTACAAAGTTAAAGGAGGAATATTGTAACATTTCGCTAGTCTTGAACAAAATAAAATACAATGACCATAAGTGGCTAATTTGTGTCGATTTAAAAATGGTCAACATTCTTCTCGGTCAACAAAGTGGTTACACCAAGTTTCCCTGTTTTAATTGTCTTTGAGACAGTAGAGCTAAACAAGAACATTGGGTAAGAAAAAACTGGCCCTTGAGAGCAAATATGGAGCCTGGAAAGCACAATATAGTCCACAATTCATTAGTATCTCGTGACAAAATTATCCTTCCACCATTACACATAAAACTGGGCATCATGAAACAGTTTGTAAAATCACTAGATAAAAATGGGAACTGCTTTTCTTACATTTGCCAAAAATTTCCTCAGCTCACTATGGAAAAGATTAAAGCCGGTATCTTTGATGGCCCTCAAATTAGACAACTTACGAATGATACTCAATTTAGAAATTCTATGACTGAGTCAGAACTAAAGGCTTGGACAGCTTTCGTATCTGTGATGCAGAATTTTCTCGGAAATCGGAAATCTGAAAATTATGTTGAACTTGTAGAAGACCTTCTGCTACAATTAAGAAATATGGGATGCAATATGAGTATAAAAGTCCACTTTCTCCATAGTCACCTGGACAGGTTTCCGAAAAATTTAGGAGATATGAGCGAAGAGCAGGGAGAGCGTATGCATCAAGACTTACGCGTCATGGAAGAGCGCTATCAGGGTTTCTGGGATACAAATATGATGTCTGACTATTGTTGGTCTCTAATACGTCATTTTCCAAAGTCGACACATCGGAGAAAAGCTTTAAAACGAAGTTTTTTAGAACTCAATGATTAATTGTTTCTTTAAATAAAGTTTTTCTTATTAAATACATGTTTTTTTCTGTCTAATACCTACATAGCTGAAACTCAGAAACTAGAGCTGATAAAAATATTCTAATTATATTTTTGAAAATAGCATATTATATGTAGTCAGCAACAGCTAAAATTTCTTCGGCAACAAATGTACTGTAAACTAGTGTTATTCATTCAGTTCAATTTAAGTACGCCCTTTAGACTGTCTTCTCCACTTTTTGGACCGTTTTTCGCTCCTTTATTATTCTTTTCTGATTTTATGAGACTATTTTTTAGTTCCTATAAACCGATTTTCGGGTTGCTAAAAATCCTACTTCGCTGGTTCTTGAACCTTTTTCTGAATCTCTTGAAATAGTCGCTCGGTACTTGTAAGCCCCGACCGGTGCGTTCTTTAACGGACTCCGTACTCCAGATCCCATTCATCAGTTCTGCGCATTGGTGAGGTGCAATAAGTAGAATTGGAATGAATAAGGTGATGAGAATAAATATTATTTCAGTTGAATTGTGGTATATTAAAGTTAGGTTAGTTGAGTTTAGGGTTGAGGTAAATGAAATTGAGGTGAGGTGAGGTGTAAGGTGTTAATTGCTTTGACTTTCTTAATAAATTTCTAAATATTAATCCGTCTACAAAACACGTTAGTACTTTTATTTAAGATCCCAAAAAAGTCCTAAACTACTCAGAATATTGGTCATAAAAAATATCCGGAAAGTATCCTAAGGGTCAGAAAACAGTAATGAAAGTTTCTTGAAAGGTTATCAAAAGTATTCCGAACTAGTCTAAACACAGGCAATAACAAAACCGCTTTATATGTTTATTTTAATTTTTTTACCACTTCTGGCATAAAATTTTATCTGATAAAAGACGATTATTATTGCTGCATCCTTGTTTTTCTTTTTATCTGCACTAAACCTTACTTCAAAAAGTTTACGTAGAGCAATAACTACGACATTATTAAGAATGGGTTGTTGTTTCTGTAAGCGCTCTGCAGTAAGAACCTCTTTAAGGTGACTTTAAGTAACGCACTCTTGTAAACCGAGAGTAACTCGTAAAAAAATTGTTAAAGGATTGAAATTGGCAAAAATTTTATCGACTAAATTTTACTAATTTTACTTTACACAAAATAATAAAAAACTATAGAAAACCATGTTTTAAACTTTATACAAAATGTATGATAATTCAACATGCTATTTGTAAAAGAACACCTTTTCTTCAAAATGATTTTAAATTATTTTTTTAATATTATTTTCTTGATATTTAATTCAGAATACAGGTACAAATATCGGTTGATTTTATTTAATTTTTTTAATGGCGCACGATTTCTATTGAATTTTTTTTTATGTCAGCAATTGTACCACATAATTAAAAATTAAATTGTGTAAACTTATCAATAAGGGTATTCGTTTAGTCATGTAAGTTTACCCATTGCGTAAATTTATACATATACGCACCGTGTTACATGAACGCACTTGAAAATATATTGTGTAAATGCCTTGAACTGAACAGGGTGTCAAAATATCAAAATTAAAATGCCGAAAGTTAGCGAAAAAGCAAAAATTTTTAACCTTTGGGAAAAAATCGAGGTAAATGATTTGTTAATATTGGAGCTGTTTGGAAAACAAGACGGTATTGTTTTTTTTCTTTTGCGTATTCAGTGCTAAAATATGTAAAGATACATGATTGCAGATATTCAGCGAAAAAAGGAAGATGAAATTATCGAAGACTTTAGCTTTGTAATGGCAGCTACCGAATATTTTAGATACGGATCTCCATTTGTTCAGTTTTCTGTCCCAAAATCGCCCAAGTTTTTACAAAACGTTTTGCCTCATTTGGATGAGAGCAGATTTCGTAAAATTGTGCGAGTTGGTAAAGCAATATTTGATTTTATAATTGATCTGATAAAGGATGATGAAGTATTTAATGGCCCGCGTTCATGTAAGCAGTTTTCTTTTGTTGGTGTAGAAGGCACCGCGGCAGCACTGCAATGGCTACTTGTTGGCAATATTGGGCCAACCGAATCCTCACACAAGTCAAAACAATCGATGGTTTCGTTTAATTGACTATTAGCACAAGAGGAATCGTCCAGTATTTCAATAATGTCGGTGCTTTCAAAAATTACTGCGGGCTTTACATTCTTACGTTGCCCGAATATATCTTCAAGTAAGTCAAAGTGGGGGCAAATTTTGGCGATATATGTTGATATGCTAGATTCGTCACCACTAGCCAGCAATCCACACCCCGTTTTATTTTTCCAGGCTACCGCGTTAACGTACAATGATTTTAAATACCTAATTTTACCTTTCATCGCTACCCAGAGGATAGATTGAAGTGCCGTGCCGGTGTACCGTGTTGCAATTTCTGATAAAATCTTTGAGCCGTAGGTTTCTGGTAGATCCAAATGCATTTTTAAATTCGTGTTGAAGACAAAAAGATTTTCCATTGCTAAAATTCTTACCTCAAGTGATTCCGGATTACTTTTCACAGCATCCGAAACTGCTTGCAACAGCTGCAGTGTTTGCAATTATGTCCAGCGATGGGACGGTTTCAGCCGTAGACGCTTTTTCTTTGGCTCAGAATCCTGAAAAAAACAAAAAAAATTCAGCAAGAAAAATGAAATTTAAGTTTTAATATTCATTCTTACCATTTTGATTGTCATAATAATAAACGTCAGCTGGCTGTTTGGAAGGGTAGCAATTACATTATCGTAAATTTACGAACATTCTTTACACAACGAAATTGGTGCGTAAAATGTGTAAATAAATTTCCATACAAGTTGCTGCCAGATTTTTACGCATTGGTAAATTTACGCAGTTTAAGAGGTTTACAAGGCTTTTACAAGGCTTTTACACGTTTAAACGAATACCCTTAATATCTATTCGTTGTAAAGTTCTATTAAGCGTTGTATATTTACAATAACTTGTTGCGATAAGGCCTTAACAGAAATGTTAAGAATTGTCATTGTAGCAAAGAGAAGAATTATTGCCCAAAGTAGCTGCCAAATGAATTTCTTAAATCACGAATACTTAAAAGTTTAAAATGAAACTACTTAGATGATAAAAATTTAAATTAAAAATCAGAAAGGATAAACATTTATTTATGAACAACAAGCATACACTGCCAATGGCATAAATTCACCACTTGAGACAGCAACAGCATTTAATCCATAACCATTACGCACGTTTTTTAACAGTTAATTCAAATGCATTCGTTCATATCTATTTTTGTATGCAATGAAAATTGTATAATAAACATTTATATCAAGAACTCAACTCTTATCATCATCACAGCACTTTTTATTGCCAGCTTCATTAATTCGAAAAATATTCAACAAGATGAATGCATACGCATGTCAATAACGAAAGGATGGTGAATATAATAATAATAAGCATCAACCAGACGCAATTTTCAGAGCTTCTGTAAAGAATAAAAAGCAGGTAAGAGTGGAGAACATACATAGATGGGAGTGGGATAAAAAGTTAAAACAAAAATGGAACAACATAAAAACAAGCGTTTGACGACTGTGACGCAACATGTTCAGAGCTCAGAAGGAAGGTAAAGTAAAATATTCAAGTGGAGTTAAAAAAAAAAACTCGTAAATTACTCAAATGCTGCAGCTCATATTCAAGTGTGTGATGATACGTAACAAAGGTATCTGTGTATTTGTGATTTAAATTCTTATTACTTTTTTTGCCTCAATCGTCAACTTCAGAGGCTCGACCTTACTTTGCACGAGAGGTAAAGTATTAACTGGGTCTTAACAAGTTTTAATATGAAAGTATATTTTGAAATATTTAATTGATTTTGTTAAGAAATAAAGAAATTATTTTGTTTTAGTTTGAAAGTGTTTGGAATTTATTATATTGTTCGTATATACATATAAATATGTTCATATGTATCTTTAGTACGAAGATTTTAAGTACGAATTTTGAAAAAAAAAAAAAAAATAGAAATAAAAATAATCAATGAAAACTTTGTTATTTTTTATTTTTTAATTATATATAAAATTTATATTTTTCTCTTTTCTTTTATTGGATTTTAAAACTTTGTCTTAACAAATATATATATATATATGTACATTTTTTGAGTGAGAAAACAAAAATGTTTTAATTCAAAGTCAAACCTTAACCAAATTTAATTGAATGCAAATATTTTTTAAAGTAATAACACCTTTCACTTTTGTTTACTTAACGCTATTTGTATAGTAAAAATATGTTTGACTCGGCAGCGCACACCACAAATACCAAAGCTTTTCATTCAAGATTTGTGTGTGCTGAATTTTTCAAATAACGAATCAACAAAATCTTGCTTAATCGTGCATTTTGTAGCTTTAACCAAAAAGTTTAAATCCGAATTAAACTCATTTGTTTTACGGGATAGCATGATTTAAAATTTCGTTTTAAAATTTAAGCGAAATTAAAAACAAATCAAGAAAAGCATATTTGGCAATACCAGCGATAATAAAACAAACCCAAATTGCAAAATATATTTATTTTAGAGTTTTAAAAGGTTTAAATGTATTTCTGCCTGACATTTTCAACTATTTTCGATTTCTAATTTTAATGAAAACCGAGCAGGAAACCAGACTTACATACATGCATGAATATATTTTTTTTTACAACCATCAAAATTTAATCGATTTTCTTTAGAAAAAAGGAACGAAATACTAAATAAACAAATAAAAAGTAAAAAAAAGCTGCATTCTTTTATGAGTGAAAAAATTGTATGTTATATTTTTCTGATCTTTATGATTTTCACTGCTAATTTATTGCTAACAATAACCGACATCTGTTCAAAAGTTCAAGAGTTTGACTCATTAAATACACAATCGGTTGTTATATTTCTCCGATATTCATGATTTCCAATGCTAAAATAGTTCTTATATGTACAAAATGTCAAGTCTTTAGCTACTTAAATGAAGGGGTTTTGGTGCTGAGTGCAATATCCGAACAATCGGTTACACGGCAGCTATATGTAATATTTTTTTTTTATCTTTATGTCGTTCGATGTAGGCGATTCCGACATATGACTGCCGAGTTTCATCCAACAATTGAGGGACTAGTTTGCGTTTAAACATACGGACAGACGGATAGAAGGACAGAATGACAGACAGACGGACATGGCTAAATCGACTCAGCGCATCAACCTGATTATATCGGTATACTTTTCGATGGTTCAAACTCGTATCCATCTGGTACTTACAAGCATCGGACCAAACTTTAATATACCATTTCTATGAAAATTATAGAAAATTGTTTTTTTTTTTACTACATATTGGTAAAAGAGTACGTTGTTTATTTCCGATATTTAACTCCATTTAACGATGTGAAACTCACTTTATTGGCAATATGGTAGTCTTTTATTAATTGGCTCTTGGTTGTTCATTGTAATTTGTTGCAGCTTACATCTTGTAATTGCCTCCTAAGCGCATTTGCTGAATTATTGCTCTTTCGGTTCATTTGCTGCCAATTCCTTTCTTCTCAACTCCTTTGCTTTTATTTCGTAATAGTCTAGAGCAGATTGGTATATTTTTCATTTTCAATACTCACTCAGCTACTAAGCTGCTAACTACAACGACCAAGTTTAGAATCTACAATGAATAATGATGATAAGCTCTTAGTTAATTATCAACACATTTGTAAGAAGAAGCGGTATTGGTAAGTAACTTACTGTTAAGTATTTGCAACTAGCAAGGTATACAGTTGTGTAAACATTCCCTAAAGGGAATGCGAACTAAATGGAAATGAATCAGTAGTGGATTAACTGAACAAAACTACGTTTCTTTGCTTTCTCAATTTGATGTTGTTAAAAAGTTACTATATGAGCTAATTTTGCCGGTGATCTAAAATAACGAATTTAGCAGAAATCAAAGCAGAGTAAAAAGTGTTATGTGCATCTCTAAATTCGATTGAATTGTAGTTACAGCGAGTTTAACCTTTAACAGTTGTATACAAAAGGCAAACGCGCCAAAATTTTCATTCATCGTTAATTTGTAGCAAATGAAAAAAAAAAGCACAACGAATACGAAAATAAATTTGATATAATAAAAGCTTATTAAAAAAAATTATGATAATACTATCGATAACAATAATTATACAGATATCGATTATCAGAAATGGGTTAGGTTTGATTAGGTTAGTATGGATTGGCTGGAAAAAGAGAAATCAAACACCGCTTACAGTAAGACCAAAAAAATGATAAATAGTTTTGATGTAATAAGAAATTTTGTGACAATGAATGAATTGATAATATAGGGTGTTTTTTTTACAGGTTTGTTTTTCGAATAGAGATAAAACTGGCATTTTGTGGTCAAATCTGGCAACTCTAATGTCATTTATGTTCAGTTTGGTTTGCCATTTCATCATGAACAGGTTGACAAAAGAACAACGCTTGCAAATCGTGCAAATTTATTTCGAAAATAATGGTTCAGTTCGCGAAGTTTACCGTGAGCTCCGTCCATTTTATGGTCGACATAATCGTCCATCAGAGCAATTAATTCGGTTAACCATGGATCGTTTTCGCACTACGTTTACTCTATGTGATAATACGCATCCGCAGAGACGTCGAACAGTGCGCACCGAAGAAACAATTGCCGCTGTAGAGCAAAGTGTTGAAGAGGACCCGAATGAATCGATTCGCCACCGTGCACAGCAATTGGAGCTTTGTCCATCAACTTTATGGAAGATTTTGCGCAAAGGTCTTGGCTTGCGACCTTACAAGATCCAGCTTGTGCAAGAATTAAAGCCGCGAGACCATGCAATGCGTCGTGATTTTGGTGTATGGGCCGAAAATGAGATTGATCTCGATGCTGATTTTCATCGCAAAATTTTGTTCAGTGATGAGGCTCATTTTTGGTTGAATGGCTACGTCAACAAGCAAAATTGCCGCATTTGGAGTGAAGAGAATCCACATGAGACCCTTGAAACGCCACTACATCCACAAAAACTGACTGTTTGGTGTGCCCTATGGGCTGGTGGAGTCATTGGGCCATACTTCTTCCGCAATAATGCTGGAGAGGCAGTTACCGTTAATGGAGACCGGTATAGAGCCATGATAACCGACTATTTTGTTCCCGAATTGGATGGCATGAATGTGGATGAGTTGTGGTTCCAACAAGACGGCGCTACATGCCACACAGCGCACGTCACAATCGATTTATTAAAGGAAACATTCGCTGAGCGCATAATTTCGCGGAATGGACCTGTCAATTGGCCACCAAGATCGTGTGATTTGACACCATTGGATTATTTTCTTTGGGGATATGTGAAGTCGCTCGTCTACACCAACAAACCAGAAACGTTAGGGGAATTGGAAGCCAACATTCGTGGCGTTATTGCCGACATACGGCCCCATATGCTCGAAAAAGTGGTTGAAAATTGGACCTGTAGAATTGGCTTTATTCGAGCCAGCCGCGGCGGCCACATGCCCGAAATCATATTTAAACATTAATGGCATAAAATTATCCTTCCAATAAAGCCAAATTGATGGACCTTAAAACGATTTTCTTGTGTTTTATTTCAATTCGAAGTTCTATACCCCTAAAAAAACACCCGATATTAAAAATTGTGCGCTTTTGGGACCTTTTTTTACGGTGTGGATTTGTTAAGCGTGAGCTCCACACCAAGGCTCAATTGCCACGAAAATCCACCATGTTAGCTTAGGGGAGACACTATGTCACATCAATTAGTGATAGCTTTACTATCGCATTAATGCAATATCACATGTCCGTCTATCTTCACTATTACTACCCAAGGGAGGGGCTAGAAAATTAAATTAAAACTTCAACTCACACACGATGTTGTGACGGACCTACGCACGTAGTTCTTCCCTTACTTCGAGTTGACTACTCTCATACTGAGGATTAAGTTAATGAGCTCGTCTTGGTGATTTATACAATTGCGAGTCAACTAGAGCAGGGCGACATTTGTAAAATCCCATCCCCTGTTATATCAAAGGATGCCCACAAATAACTCCAATGAATAAAAAATAGCAAAGTGTAAATATAACAAGATATTTAATAATTTTTGAGCTTAAGGAATCATTAAAGTATTTATTAGATCTGCTATTCTCTTCAATACCACCGACACGACTACTATTCCGCCAGTTGAAAACTATAGTTGGATAATATAAAGGTGTAGGTAACAGTCTTGAAATGGGGCTGGCGCAATCGTCTTGTAGTCAGACCCGTTCAGATGTTGTCAAAATTAACGAGTCCACATTATTCCCGCAGCTACATTTTTCATGTTTTCTTTGACAAATCCTTTGCAATATCCGGCTTAATCTGCATTATACATAAAAGTATTTCAATTTTACGTAGAAAATTAAATTACTTACATACATTTTGAATTCTAGTACAGTTTTCGGATCTCAAAATATAGTTGAAAATTTCAATGAATCCGTCAACTATTTTCGCCAGAAATTTAAAATAAGCGTAACAGTGAAAAGTGAACTGTTTCGGACGAAAATGTTACCCACGACAAGGGTGAATATTAATTCTAGTATATTTGACACCCATACCCGAAATCATATAAAACCAATTGAACATTGTATACACGACATAACGAAAAAAGGTAAATTTGCAGTTTAGATCTGCTACAGCTGGTTTTATATATTTATCTTACTAAATAAATACACAAATTAATGCACTCAAATAAATAAATGTAAATAAATTTTTATATGGAACTTAAAATAAATCAACGAAGTGTCAGCGTTAGCGCGAATCTTTATTGACATACTCTAGTGTTGATATGCTTGGGGCTTTGAATATAAACGTACTCTAGCATACATACATATTTACTTGCCTGCCCTTGCTGTTGTTATAAACTTTTAATTTATGACATTCGCAGCTGTTTAAAATGAAGTTATTATTTATAGCCAATTAGGCTGACAATACAATAAGCGGCTGCCAGCTGGTGGCTGTTTGTCATCGCTGTCTGAATATGACAAATACAAAAATGTTTATACTGTTTTTTTTTAACTCCCTTTTACTTTAAACAAACGTAACAAAATTGTATTCCTAGAAATTTGAAAATAAACGCGTTGCGTACTTTATAGAAATTTAAATAAGGAAACTTTGAAGCGCTGGTAAAATACTAAAAACGCAAAGTATGCAAAATTAACTCACTTATTTTTTAAAGAAAATAATTTAAACCTATAAAGCTTACTTTAATAGAATGTCTTAACAATACAATAATTCAAATTAAACATACTCACAATTTTAGATTTATTATAAATTCCAAAACCCTAATCAATCAAAGTCCGTCGCCACAATCACGTTCACGTCGCCTTCAATGGACTGATCGTCCTTTCTCAGTTTAAATAACAATTACAAAAACAGTTTAAACATAAACCCTCCCTTCAGCCATCAGAACGGCGGTAAAGAGTGAGTTATAGTGAATGAAAAGTTGGGTTTTCGCTTCTGCTACTGGCACTTTGAGCAAAAAACTTTGATTGCTTTGTATATATGTATGTGTGGTGTGTCTGTGTGCGTATTCATTGTTTACAGTAGCGCTTGAGGCATTCTCTCATTCGCAATATTTATTGCGGCGCTACTTGCAAAGTTAACGTTTGTTTATTTATCAAATTTAATGGGTTTTAATGGAATTAGTCGACAAAAGTTTTCGTGGTTTGGTTATTTTGATTATTCTTTTTTTTATTCCATGGTGTTAATTTTGTTTTAATCATTTTCAAATATGCTTATGTTATCTGATAGAAAGCTGCATAGCAGAGCTGCAATTATATATTTATTTATAAATATATTTTATTTTAATAAATAAATAAATAAAATTACCAAAAGAAATGTCGATTTAATGGGTCGATTTTGATTCGTCACTATAAATATAAAACAATGCAACTATCAAAAATTGTTTACCGATTACAACTCGTTTATTAGAAAAGCTAAAATTTTGATATGTGCTTTACATAAAATATTTTTGAAGCTAAATTTTTTCCGTTTTTAGTAGATATTATACTGGTTTTTGGAAATTTCTAAATTTATTTGCATGCAGCAACAGGTGCCTATTGTGCATCGCCGAGCTTTCATAAAACAGGATAGAAAATAAATAAAATAAAATATTCAAAATAAATAAAACAATTAGATTATCTAAATGTATGTATGTATATATATTGTTGCACATTCAATGCATATGTACATATGTATGTATGTATATTGGATAAAATGCAATGGCTGTACTTGTGCATAGCTCCTAAATTTTTTACGGAAATTTAAAGATATTTATATTTTTTGGACTCTTAAAAAAACCTATTCACATCATTCATATTTGTATTAAAAAGAGGAATTAAATTTTAATACTTGCATTTTAAGCTTAAAAATATAAAAAAAAATTACATTTACTCTTGGTGGCATTATAAATATTTCTGTTTTTTTAAATGAATTGTTTATTCAATTCAGAGAAATGTATTTATTTTATAAATTGCAGTGTAGCTTCTTTAGCGAAGGTAGCAAATTTAAAAATGAACATAGTGAGTGAGACAGGTGGTACTGAATTAAGGAAACGTATTAAGCACGGTTTAAGAATACGATATAGTTTACCATAATACCAGAATAAAATCAAAGGTCAAAAAGTGGATGACAAATTATATAGAAATTATACAGAAAATTTTAGAGCTAGAGATAAAGAAAGAGTGTAGGTAGAGATAGACATAACGAAGAAGGAAAAGATTGAAGGACTGAGACAAGGCTCAAACTGAATAATAGTTTATTAGTTTACTTAAAATCAGCTTACCACGCTCATCTCACTTTAACTCATCACAGTACAGAGAAAAGATGCAAATCTAAATAAAATAAATTCCTTAAATTATGATTTAGTGAATTTAGAATTAGTCAAGTAGCGGAGACTTATCACAGGCATTGGAGAAATTAATATAACCTATTTTCTTGAAATTTAGATAAAACTTATAACTCACACATAAACTTTAAAAAGTTCAATTTTTTCTCAAATCAAAATTGTTTTAAATTTCAAATATCAAATTTATATCCAAATTTATAGCCGTCATATTAAAACCGTATACCATTGTTTTCCGAGGTTTAATTTCTCACATAAATTAATTAGTTTTTCCCATATAAGTAATAAATGAAAGGATTCATTGGCTGTAATGTTTCCGCTATCGATCAAAGCATCGGGCTAATCTGTATTTTCTGCAACGCCAGCGACTTAAGCATTCGCCTTATTCTGCTTCACTGTACATCACTCTCAAACATACAAACACAATTATTCAAAGACGAAAATGCACTTACCATTATTTCTGTTCCTTCAGAATCAAATATAAAAAAGATTGCGAACTTTCTAAAAGAACTAAATATTTTCCACTTAATCTGACTAATTTTAAGTATTACATTATTACACTTGTACTACTAAATGACTAAGCCGATAGCCCTGGTAGCTAGTGCGTCTATATTAATATTGTAATTTTAATTATATATATTAATAAAATAATAATAATAATAATAAGATTATACAGTGAACAACCATGCACACTTCTAAGCATTGGCCTCTTGGAACTCACAGAATTTTATGCCACAAAACTGACTTTTTTTTTATTAATTTTGAATTTCTATTAATAATAAAATACGTCAATCAAAGAAGTTTATTAACAGAGACTTGTTATTTTTTATAAAACTAAAATGTGTTCTTTAATTAAGACCATTTAAATCAACATATTGGAGTTTTTTTTTCAAAATAAAACAATCAATTACTGCTGTCCGTAAAGAAATATAATTATGTTTTTACCGTACGAACATCAGAATTGCATATCAATGAATATAAAAAAAAAGTATGGCAAATTAGTTTTGTTCTTGAATGAGAAATTTGAAGGCATGAGATAAAGAAAACATGTATTTAAAAAAAGAGAAAGCTCATTAAAAATTAACAAATAATAAAATGAGAGCTACGCTAAACTTTCAGCACTTTTTAATCTTTGCATCACTCTTCACTCTATAGGATACTAAAATTTGTTTTTTTTCTTTTACATAATATAAAACAAGAAAATTATATCTGACCTTCCAGTGTACATGTATTTTATAACTTTAATCACAACAATTTTAGAGTGATTGAGGTGCTTAAAAGAGACAGTATCACGTTAAAAAATTATATTATAATTATTTAATACGTCAAATTCATATTTTCATTAATAATGTTATCCCAAATGGATTTTGCAATTCTTTATTACTAAGTAGTATTTGTATATAAAATGTCTAATTCCTCTTAACTAATTTGATAAGTGATAAATATTTATCAATATAGATATCAAGAAAATTAATATTTTAGTTGAAAAATTTTTTTATTAATACTGCCTGAGAATTCGGATTTTGATTGACGAAAGGCTTTAGTTTGAACTTTTAGAATATTTTCGTGGGCATTCCTTCTTCTTTTTTTTTCTTACAAAAAGTTTAATGCCAAGTGCTCGTAATTATGAAAAAAAAAATTCGACAAAATTAGTTTGAACATATTAGCTTACCAAAATCGGTGTTCAGTCAACAACATCAATACCATAAAATAATATTAATATTAAACAGTTTCGTGTTCCACTCACTCCGCGATCAACACTAAAAACAAACTACATAAAACAATTCCAAAGCAACCGCAACCTAATATGAATTAATGTGCATATACCCACAATATTACCTACATAGATATGAACACATGCCCCGATACATTCATTTATCCTGCTGTTATGCATTTACTCGTATAGTATATACAAAAGCTGCACATATTTTCCCTCAAATCTCACTCCTAACCTGAACTCTACGCCATAGAGATGGTGAAGAATACTTACAGCTTAAAATGAAATTTAAAGCCGCAACGTAAGCTGCTTAAGTTTGCAAGATTAGTATGCACACATGTTAAGCGATTTTTTGCATCAACTAACCGCAAGCAACAGAATTTGCAACACGGCATATAAATACTATAAATATACATATACATTAGTAAATTTATATTTGCACACATACATATGTATATATGTATCAAGATAAATGACTATGAGCTCCACCAACCAATGTTCTAAGTGGCAAGCAGCACACCTATCGCCATTCTTATGTTTATTGGCCAGCAAGAACAAAAGCAAAATGAAAACTTGTTTAAAAAAAACTGCTGGTAAATGCCTTGCAATATTATATTGTAAAGTAGTGTTCAAACTAATAGCAGTGGTTAATTAAAAACCAAAAAAAAAACACAATTGGAAATTTTTTCTTTTAAACTAGCAAGTTTTTCAATTAAATAACAGTTGATTTTCTAATGATAAAACTTGTAATAGTTTATCAACTTTTTGTCAAATTGTCAAAACATTTTTTTCAGTTTGTTTCGAAAATTTTTAAGCATGCAATTTTGTACACCATTAAATTTCAATATAATAAAATCCACGTTACAAATAGATAAAAAATTACAGTTTATTTTTGAAGTTTTCTTTTATTTCTAGGAAATTTAAGATCATATAAATATAGACAAGGATCTATCGTTACAAAGAATTATATGCGGAAACAAATTTTTAGCTGCTTACTCGAAATTTTTTGAAATTTAAATTGAAAAAACAAATTTAAGTAAAAACAAAGAAAATAAATTGTCGAAATCTGTGAAAATTAACCGCTGCTATTTAATTGCTCATTAGTATCTAACTACGAGTATGCAATTTGCAGGTAAATCAAAATCTATGGGATTAAAAGGTTAGTTGCGGAAGTTGTTGTCGTTGTGGATGTTTTTATTGCTGTTTTTTTTTTGTGCTAATTTTCTGACATTACTTGTTCTATTCTCATTTACTGCTACAAATGATCAGAATGAAAGAGAAATCGATTAAGCGATGTCTGTCCGTCCGTCCGTCTGTCCGTGGTTACAATAACTTGAATAAAAATTGAGATATCTCATTAAATTTAGGTACATAGATTGCTCTTTGGACAGAGTAGGCTGGTATTGAAAATGGTCAAGATCGGTCAATAACCACGCCCACCTCCCATATAACGGAAGTTTTTGTATCCATTAAAGCAAATTAAGTGAAATTTCGTATTTGGAGCGATTTTGAACTAAGAAAAAATATCTGTATCTCAATAACTGTTAAAGGTATTGTCACAAAATTTGATGAACAAATTTTCCTTAATATCACTGTTATCATCGTTAAAAATTTTTGAAATCGGATCATAACCTCGTCCACCACCCATATAACGGAAATTTTGAAAACTGCAAAAAAGATCGTTTTTCAGTATTTATTTGAAGAATTTGAGTAAAGTTTAATACTAGCTGTAATTTGAAACAAAGAAACGGGGTTTTTATGAAATCCTGGGCACCGATCATACTAAAATAAATCGCCAGGGTATATAAAAATCAAATTAAGCTTTTCTTACTTGTTTTTATTGATGTTTGATGTTTCAAGAATTTTTTGTGAAACGTTGTCCAGTGCCAAAACTGAATCTGACTTTCGAGACAACTCTTATCTTTCCTAAATTTCGACTTTATAAAAACTTATCACAATTTATTTTTATATATTTGCATTTTTCATAAACCCTTTGGGAAAATACTCGTTTTTTCTTTAAAGTTTATTTCGAACTTTAACATCTTACAATATCGTACTATCGGCCAAGAATGTACAAATTAGATAATTTGATATTTATTCTTAACCTCTATTCATTTTTTTATAAAATATGTTGGTAAAAAAAAACCAAGCCTCTCTTAAAAAACAATGTACGATATATGGTACAAATACATGCATGAAATACGAGTATGTGTTATTACAAAGGTATTTTTGGCTTAAGATAATCCGCACGAAAGACAATCCAAAAAAAAAATATATACTCGTATAAAATATAAAAAAAAAATTATTAAAAATGAAACAAGAAATATATTTAAAAAAAAAACATACAAAATACAAAAATAATATAAATATGCATTAAAAAAATATGTATTTGAAATATCAATGAAATAGTATCAACTAATGAAAATATTTTAGTTTTAGTGGCGAATAAATTGAAAAAGTTATTAAATATTTTATTGCGATTTATTACAAAGCAAAATGAAAGTTTATCTGAAACAGCGATTTATTTTATCGAAAAAGGAAACATATAATAAAGGTATTTTTTGATTTAAAATAATCAGCATAATAGACAAACCAAAAAACAAAACTCGAAAATATATAATACTACTAGAAGGCCCAGCGAACTTCGTCCCGCCCAAAATTTATTAGAAGTAAATAAAACTATTTTTGAACTCTGTTGTCCTATAATTTAAAAAAGGCCTCCGTTAGGATCTTCTGCAGGAATAAACGAATAACTGTGCAAATTTTCACGTCGCTCCGTTCTGTGGTTCGGACGATCTGCGCGGACATAACGAATAGCGTTTTATTTTTATATATAAAAAAAGAAAAAGAATATGAAAACCATGAAAATAATATTAATATGCATGCAAAAGGTCGGTATTTGAAAATGAATATCAACTAACGAAATAAATATTATTTTAGTGGCAAATAAATTGAAAAAGTTATTAACCATTTTATTGCGATTAATTAAAAATAAAAAATGAAATTTTTTCCTAAAATGCGAATTAGTTTGCCGAAAAAGTTGAAAACGTGTATATAACAAAAGCGCCACATACTTACTCCTTTCGCTGGCTTTGTGCGATATATTGTTCCAATTTCAATGGGCCGTTAACCACAAATAGAGAGTTTTACCAAATTTTTTTTTTTTTTGCTGTTATTTTGGATAAATGTATGCGATTATTTAAAGTAACCGAGAAGAAAAAAAATTATAAACAATTTTAGTAGAACAAGGTGCCCGTCGGAAAATTATTGGTTTCTCTACAATCACGTTTTAGTAAGTATTTCTAATTCATTGACTTAAAATAGTATTTTGCCATCATTGTCGAAGGTTTTCGAAAGATTGATATTGAATCAAATGATGGGGTACCTTTCGGAGAATGGTCTCATGTCCGAACATCAATCCGGTTATCGTCGTGGGCATAGTTGCTCAACTGCTGTGCTTAAAGTGATGGAGGATATACGGCCGTTCTTTGATAAGGGGGACCTGACAATTCTTACACTATTGGACTTCTCCAATGCATTTGAAACTGTTTGTCATAAAATTCTTTCCCAAAAACTTGTTTCGTACTTCGGATTCAGCCATGATGCAGTTAGCTTAATAATGAGTTACCTTACAAATAGACAACAAAGGGTAGTAGCAGCTCAGCCTTAATGCCAATCAAAGCAAGCGTACCCCAAGGTTCTATTTTGGGTCCCGTTTTATTTCTTTTATATATTAATGACATTGGAAAGTGCTGTAGAAATGTGTCTATTCACTTATACGCTGATGATGCGCAGATATACCTCTCTGCACCTCTAGGCCTTACGGAGGACTTAGTTTTTTAGAATGAATGAAGATCTAGAATCTATTTATATGTGGTCAGAACTTAATAGGCTGAATCTCAACACAGCCAAAACACAAGAAATAGTCTTATCTAATCGCTCGTGTAGCATGGAACTGAAATTAAGTACGAGAAAGTTGTTACAATCCTTGGATTCAAGATGAACACAACTCTATCATGTGTCGACCATGTAAATGCATCAATCAGCAAGTCGTATTATGTACTCAGACATCTTTGGAAGACAGCAGCCTATATACTTTCGGACATAAAACTTAAGCTAGTCAAAACGCTATTGGTGCCTATAATATCTTATCAAGAGTGTGTATTTGGTTGCCTGGACAAGGTCTCCATGAAAAAGCTACAATTACTAATTAATAATGCTGCTAGATATATATATATGAAACGAAAATTTTACCACATTTCTGAGTTATCTATACAAATCCTTGGCTGTAGCTTATCTGCATTTTTCGACCGTCGCTTATTGTTATTTATACACAAGATAATCTACACACGTTGTCCGAGTTATCTCTTCTTTAAATTAACCTTTGCGCAGTCAACTCGTACATGCAACCTTATAGTACCACAATATAGGTATTCAGGTACCTCCAGAATGTTTTTCGTTAGAGCAGTTCAGTTATGGAACTCTTTACCTATAAATTAAAACTGGAATCAAATCTAAGGCAGTTCAAATTGGCAATTTATTCTATATTCTTACTCTAAGTCTTAATATTTCTATATATTTTTAATCGCTTTTCTTCCTTTCAAGTTTCTGCTACCTTATGTACGCTACATTAAGTCCTATATTGTTCAAAATAAATAGTTTTAAAGTATTCACTTTTATACTTAAGTAATTTTTGTGATTATTACACGTTAAAAGACTATGTCTTACTTGTGTCTAAATAATAAATAAAAATATATATTTCACTCAAAAATATATGCAATTATGTTTTTTGTATAATTCACTCGATATAAAAACACAAAAACTAATACTGAAATCATAGATGCTGCACACACTTATCTTTTAATAACTTATTTGCTAATATTGATATTTTTAAGCAAAAAATCGATCAAGACCTTAAAAAGATTATATCAAAACGAAACTAAACCTGATACCGACAGGTGTTAAAAATAAACAGTAATAAGTCATAAAAAATCATTTAATAGCAGTAACATTAAATGCAATGCAGATATTTTGCCTAAATTTTTCGCACACTTTAACTTTAACAGTGCAAATTTTTTGAATTTTTTCGCTCAATGAAACATTTAATAAAGGATCTATTATTTTTACCCTGCTCAAACAAACATACATACAAACTAAAAAAAAAAATACACACACACAGAATGAACAGCGCAAGCAACATAAAACTAATTTCGTGCAACTGGGCTGCACAACATTGCAATAGTTTTAACCGCCCAAACGCTGCGCATGCCACGGCGTATGAGTGACGTGGAATTCGCTGGTATGTGGAATATTTCCGTGATGCCAGTTGCAACAAATTTCAAATGTGTTTGTTTACACTTTTTTGATGCACAACAGAGCAATTTACGAAGATTAATTGCAAACTGGCACAATGCACGCCCCCTTTACACCAACACAATAAAAATATGTATGTTTGTAGGTTGGTACACATGTGTTGGTGCTTGCAAGGCTGCTGTTGAATTGCTTGTAATTTTTCTTAAATTTGTTTAGTGTTAGTTTGCTGCGAAAATTGCCCTGTACTACATTGCACAAAAGCTCATAAATATTTGTTTGTGTAAATGTATTATCCTCTAAATTGGTTAGTGTGTTAGCTGCCATTCGCTTGTCAGTGAGAGAAAATTCTCCGTTGACAGAAACTCATTTATACACGCCGTTTAAATTTTTGAAATTCGTTGTTGAAACTTCCCCAAAGTCCTACATACATAATGGCCATGTCAATCCCGGGATACCGAAATCTCGTTATCCCGGCATTTTTTAGCTCCCGATTAATCCCGAGATAAGTATATTCAAATACCACAATTGCAGAGAAATGTGAATTTAATAGCCATTTATTATTTTAATTTTGTATCATTCTTAAAAATTTTCCCTTTCTGCTATTAAAATAATAATGGAACGTATGGATGCACTGTCCATTTTCGTATACTATTGTACATGGTATTCTGGCAATTAATCAGCAATGAACCGCTTACAATAAATATATTTATATTTAACTTTAAATTACTTTACAAAAAATCTCAATTGATTTTAAACAGAAAGAACCAATCGAATAAAACACACTAAACACACCTTTCAGAGTTGTATTAAAATAAGAAAATTTAACATCAGAAATAAAAAAACAAGTTTACAACTGTTGTATTACGATAACACAATACGACAAATAACACGGCTTGTTAACTCCCTAAAGGCTTTGTTTTGCCCTTGCCATTATAAATAAGCTGGATAATATCATCCTCGTGTATGAAAGCGATGTTAATAAAACTAACGACGATGCGCTTGAAGTGGTTAAGGTGGAAAGTCTCAAAGATTAATTGCATCAAGTTTTAACGACCAGCTCGCAATGTCCAATAATAGAAAGGCATACAATTTATCAGAAGGCTTGGTCCTACTTAAATTGTTGTCGACAATCCAACCAACAAGTGTTGAAGCGCAGCAAAGCTTCTCCACTGCAGATTTTAAGATTTGCAGATCTTTAAGATGGCATTTTGATCAAAATAAGGAACAATTATGGCTCGCTCAAAATGTAATGGGTGATGTATTTAATTTTTACTTGATGTATTTTTTTTATTAATATTTAATATTGGTCTCAAACAGTGATTAAAAATTATTTTACTTTAGGTAGGCGCATTTGCTTCTACACCAAATATGTTACATTTATTTATTTTTTGTTCTTGAAAAGACCAATAAATACATACAAGAATTACAGCAAATCGTTCTTCTTTGTTCCATTAATGTTATTTTGTATACTTCTATTATACAACGATTACAGACGTGTTACATTTTTTACAAATTAAAATTTACGAATCAAATGTTCTTGAAATTCTTGATCCCAGGACTTTTTTTCAGATCTCGAAAATCCCGGGATCAATAAAATACCCAAAATTGACATCCCTAATGCATACATATGTGTAGACCATGAACTGATTTTAGCTAGAAATATATGCAGTTTGTTAGTTGGGGTTTTTTTTAAATAAAAAGAAAAATATTAAACTATTGCGAAACAATATTTCATCAAGTATTTTTTTTTTCTTTAATGAAATAAAAATTTTTTTTTACATAAAAAACTTTACATGGCATATAGCTTATATAAAAAAAATAAAATTTTATTGTATTATTGTATTTGAAATGCTCTTTCAAACCCCCATTCATCAATAAGAGCTCCTAAAAATTAAAAGAAAATTATTTTCACCTACTTTTCTTTCATGAGCAAGGAAAAATAATAAATAATTTTTGAATCGGAAGCTTTGCAACTGTATATGTTCCTTCTGAATACTCGACTCAATTTTATTCAAAAGACCAAGTCTCGAGAGGCAAAATGCCTTATTATTTTTAGAGAGTTTTCCTAACCAACTCTCTTAAGTATTCGGAGATTGGAGAAAAGTAATAAATACGTAATCGTATTTAACCAAAGAATTTTCCTGAACAAATTTGTATGGCGAAAAAGTTTAGTAAGAGGGTTATACAACGGCATGCACAAAAAAAATGTAATAAAATATTTTCCATAAGTTTACAAGAGATTTTGGAAAACAAATTAACTTCAGTTTTTAATAGAGAATACTTTTTTTACATAAAAAAAATTGTGAGTCAAATAAATTAAAGCAAATATTACCAATTACGCCTTTATGTGGAATTTCTATTTTGTAGACTGCTTTTTCTAACTTTCTTAAGAACATATGCGATATACGAGTATAACATTATCAAGAGTCCTTTACTGCACAAATCTAAAATTTATCTCTTCAATCTTCATTAAGCTTTTGACTGCACAATTCTAATTACCATAAATTAAATGCACTGAGTGCCAATAAAAGGATACTCTCTGCACAGCTATCACAAAGGTACTTGCAACTACACACTTCAAAATAATAACTTAATTAAAATGAGTGGTGCTCATCAAACGAAAATCTAGCAAAACCTTGTGTCATTTAAACAAGTTTAAAGTTGAAAGTTTTACAAGCAACAACAAGCATTTTCCAAATAAATCTCTTGATATATCACATAACCTTCGTAAGTATATATGTATGTGTAAACATATTTACAAATACACTGTACGTGCGCATCAACATAGCACGAAAACGATTGTATGCAGCTAAATTTCTTGAATAAAATCGAACTATTTCGAAAAAGATCAGACTTTTATTAAGCAATAATTTATTATTATTTATTTACGCAGACCGACTAGATTAACTATAAACAATTTAAACCTAAAAATCGCATACCTCGAAATAGTTCCGTACTAGTTCCAAAAGTGGTACTGTCTAGTGCTTCTAAATTAGTCTTGTACTTGTCCTTATAGATCTGTCAAAATTATGAATTGATCCTAAAATGATCTGTTATTAGAAATAAAGTGTTCAAAAAAATGTTTTCCTCAAATAGTTTTGAAACTAATACTTAAATGGTTTTTAAAGTCTTAAACCAAAAGGATCTTGAAATGGTCTGTAAGTCAGTTCGAAATAAATCCGAACTACAACCGAACTAAACTCAAATGGTACATAAATAGCAAGTAAATTTTTCTCACATAGGCGTAAACTTGTCTCAAAGTACACTCGAAATAGCTCTGCAATAGTTTTGAACTAGTCCTGAAATTATCCCAAACTAGCCCTAAACACCTACCTTAATGCTACCGAACTAGTCTGGAAATAGCCTAAAACTTATCTTTGATTAGGCCGAAATGATCCCAAAATAACCCTTAACTATTTCTTTAATGTTTTTTTGTATACACAATCACCAATTCTGCTGGTTTTAATTGAATGTTACACTTACCAAACACCATAATCGAGTTGTTCTCACAGTACCGACTTAGGCAAAACACCTCCGCACTTCGCTTTTTTGCGATTAGTGGCGTCACTGCAAAATATTCACCCTCCTCTCCTTATTCTCTCAAAAAAGGATCGCATCTTTGCAATAATTATTTCGCCTGAAACTCGTACTTTCAATATTGATAATATTTAAAAACAAACTTATAAACCTTTCATGCATTTCGCATTTACTTGATATCATTTATATTAGGCATTGTTTAAGGTGTGATCATTATCATACTAATATCAGAGCGTGATAAAAGATTACGCCATAAATTACGCCAGAAGCAGTAACAAAATTTCTGCTAGGTAAACAAAAATTCTTCCCTCTTTGGAAAACTAAGATGTTTCCAAACAAAAATTAAAATGCGCCTATGTATATTCAAACCAAAATCTCTCATGTATTGTGGAAATGATCTTCCCAATCGGCTATTGCGTCGACAGTGGCTTTAGGTTAAACAAATTTTTGTCTCGCATAGCTGCGAACTCCACATTTCGATTTGATCCCCTTGGAACTAGTATAAGACTGGTATATACATATATACGAGTATTATCGAAATCTGACTATTGCCAAATAAAATACTAGTTGCTTGCATACAAAAATGTCGGTTGAGTTGGTGAGGTATTTAAGAATAGTAAATTTGATTGCAGCGTAAGTGCACCCTTACACGTGTGTGTGTGTGTATCTGTAACTACCCTGTAGTCAGATGTACTAGTTCTAAACTACTTCACAATTAGTATGCATCGCAAGCCTACAAGCAACTGGTATTTTTTAACATGGGCATGTCCTACGAGATGACAACTGTCAGATTTGGATTAGAAATTCTTCAATCTCATACTAGTACAAAAAAGCCAAAAAATACTAGTCCAATTATGCACTATCACAACAGACAAAGAAATACTAGTCAAATTGTGAAACAAAGTACTAGTTCGGGATTAAAAAAGGAAGTTAAATAAAATAAATTCAGGATTTAAGTATAATCTAAAATATTATATTTTATTTATTTAGCAATTTTTGATTTGCTGGTATTAGTTTTACATTTCGTAAGTACTTCAAAGGTTACATTCCAAACAATAAATAAAAGCATTTTTCAATAAATATTATTAAAAGTAAAAAACAACCTTAGTTAATTATTGCACAAACTTAAATAAAGTACGAGTATTCATTGAATTAAATTAAATTCATTAGCTTTACTTATTTTTAAAGCACATTTCTCTCTTTTCTTTTTAAAACTTATTAAAAATTTGGATAGGTTTTAAAATAAAGAAGTAATTTTCAACAAGTCAATATTGTCAAATAAAATAAGGTATGAATAAATCGTGGTGCATTTGGTAAACGTAAGATCATTCTCGGACTAGTTTGATTTCAATCAGCAAATTGTTGTTGTAAATTAGAATTTTTTCTGACTAGTTTGGTGTTTTACTGCAGGGTATATACTCGCATATAATTAAGTGGTAAAAGTTCTAATGGCATGTTGCTGCAATAAAACAAAGGAAATTGCGGAGTCGACATCGGTTCACTCTTAATTGAAATAATAAAGCACCTACGCTTTTATAAACATATGTACATTTGTATGTGTGTTTGCTTATGCATGAGGGTAATAGTGATTTATAGTAAGTAGATGGAATGCAACATTATTTTGTTTCGTACTCAAGGCTTTCGCGCATCAAAACAACCGCAAGCAACCAAACTTGATGTAAATTAACATCACTGCGGGCTTACAGCTGATAGACATGTGTTTGCGGATGTGTTGAATATGTACATACATATGTAGATAAATGTCTGCATCTACACGTCTGGAAATATTATTCGTATGCTGCTATTTATATACAAGTATAAGTTAGAACGTCTATATTGT